>JANQBS010000444.1:0-22794 GCA_033085395.1 Xanthoparmelia taractica | reverse complement strand
AGATTAAAAAGATATAATTTTTTAAAAAAAGTTGAAAACGACTATGTTCAACAGATACCACACCTTTCCGACCCGTAATTCCAGTCATAAAAGCTAAAACTAATATCTAATCTAGCTCTATCCTTGGAGTCTAATTAAATAATTTCTATAATAAAAGTATCGATATTCGTTTATATATTTATTAGCGGTTTAGATAGTAATTTAGAATAATATTCGACTCGTAAATGCTTATGTAATTTAGATTTAGAAGAAAAAGTTAAATTATAATTTCTATAGTACGTTTAAATGCTCACAAATCTAATAAAAGAATTATTATAATACTAATTATTTGAGTTACTAAAATTATAATCTAATTACTTCTAATAGTTATTAATTTCAATATTCTATTAAAGCGTATTTTCTTTCGCTTAATCAGAATTTTCTTGCTTATTTTTAGTAATCGCTTCTACTTGATAAGTAATAACCTTAAATCTAAAATTCTACTAAAATTATTAACGATTTTCGTTATTTTAACTTTCGAATTTTCGATCTACTTAATCGAATTAATTCGTTTATAATAGTCGATTCGTTAAATCTAACGTGTTTTGCTATTCTTTAGCTTGCACGAAAGACCTTTAATTCGCTTACTATAACCGTGAATCGTAGCGAGGATTTAATTAATAGCCGTATTATTAAGGGCGATAAGCATTTAAGTTAGAAGGCCGAAATAATTGCTACTAGCGATATAACTATTCGTATTGCTATTGCTATTTAAATAGCTAAGAATTCTACTAATCTTAACGAATTGGATTGAAAGCTGGATTTGAAAGACCTTATTGAAATGTATTTCTTAGTGCATTTCGATAGATATTCTCACGTTAATTCTACTGATATTATTGCTGAGACTTTTAAACGAAAGCCTAATATTAATACTACCTAATATATAGCTCATATTAGACTATTTTCTTTATATTAAGTATTTGAATAAAGCTTGTAATAATAGTAGCTGAATTCGATGGGTTAACGAAAATACATAATTACGACATGATCACCTAATAGGTAAATATTAATTAATTTTGAATATTATTAATATTAGCTAATTTTATCTATCTTATTATTACTTGCATATAGTTAGTAGATTCTCGTCGAGAATAAGTATCTATTAACGTGTACTTCTCTGCAATTAGATTTGAGAGCGTTATTCTCGGCAATTCCTTGAATCTTATAAAGAAAGCTTTATATTATTCTTTCACTCTATTATCTTCTATACGAAGATCTCTTCGCTTTAAATTTAATAGCTTTAAGATATATTAAGTAAGTATAAAATCACGAAAATAAGTATTTATATTAATACGAATTATAGCTTCTCCTTTCATAGCTATCAAATTATAAATTCTTTTAATAAATAAAATCACACTGCGATAATATATATTCTTTCTCATAGTTACTATCTTATTCTCTTCGTAAGACTTATTTAAAAAAGAATCGAAATAATCTAATTCTATAGCATTTTATTTGCTATTAGAACTCGATATTCTTACTATAATCGATTCGAGTTCTTCTAACTCTTTTGACGGGCCTTATTTTTTCTTAGATTTAGTAGATAAATATAAGTTATTAATGGCATTTATAACGACGAAGTTAATAGTATTATTAATTATATCTTATAGCTGTTGAACTGTGAAGTTAATAGCTATTTTAGATATAGTTTAACTTAATTGTCTACGAGAAGTGCTCGAATTTTCACTTAAGTTAATAGTATCGATAATAATAGAATCCTTATGAGTTACTAGTGAAGGCGGTAATGTAGAAGGCGGTAATGTAGAAGGCGAATTATCTAATGGAGAATCACGATTATTGTTAGTAGAATTATTACCAATACTAGCAAAATTATTAGTAGAATTGTTAGCAGGATTATCGATAGAATTGTCGATATTAATATTAATAGGATTGATATTAGAATTATTGCTAGTTGGTGATAAACTAAGTGTATTTTTAGTAGAAAAAGAATTAAAGAGCAAGTTCTTAAGAGATTAAGTAACTTGCTTAAAACGTCGAATAGATTTATGAAAAATAGGTTTATTAACGATTTAGTTAGATAACTAACGATCTTAAATTAAGAAATAAATAGTCGTTCTTAATGAATCAATAATAGAAATAGTAAATATTGGCCTAATAGGTCTAAGAGTGTTGGACGTGAGATGTTTATAAATCTTCTTAATATCGTTAGATATTAAACGTGAGGCTGAGTACTTGTCTATCTACTAAAGTAGTCGGCGTTGTGTTGAAGTAGTTAGCGTTATAAGGCTAATTGATAAAAGAAGTAAAATAAGGAGACTTTTGATAGATAAAGAGTAGAGAAAAGTTAATAAGATCTTGCTAATCTAATAGCTTATTTATTTAATAAATTCGATGACGATAAGTGGGCTATATTGATGAAGAATATCTTCTAAATCGATTTCGATAGTTAATTAAGATCGAAAGAGCGTTGCTATTATGTTGTTATGAAAAAGGTCTAAGGTTGATGATTGAAAAGTCTGTCGAATTTTAAGGGTCGCAGTGGCGGAGATTATGCTGAGAAACTAATACAAATTTGGCCTAGCCTCCCCGATCTTCCCGGAATGCCTTTGGCATTGGTATATAGGAAAACCGTGATAATCTTTATATTAATAATAAGCTTAGATAAATATTTTATATAAAAGAGATTAAGACGAAGATAATATCTTAGTATAGAGCGCTATTAATAATAATAGTCTTTATATAAAGAGTTATTCTTAATAAAGTAAGATAGATATATAACGTAATAATTTAATTAGCTATTATCTATATAATAGCGATATAATATATTTCTAAGAGATTTTAGAAAGTATACGAAAAGTATATAAAGTAGCTAGAAGTAATATAAAACGAGTATCTTTGTTAGATCGTAAGGGCGTTTAAAATAATCAATATTAAGATATTAAAGATCGAGTTAAGAATTACCTTAATTTAAATTTTGAAGTCGAAATGTAGAAAAGATTTATAGAGTAATAAAGAAATAAAAGAATAAAGAATAAAGTACGCTATAGAATAACTATTAAATAAATGTTCTTAAATAGATAAGAAAAATAGCTTAATAAGATGATCTATAAATTGATAAAAGAATACTTTATAAAGAACTAGCGAAAGCTAAGAGCTCTATTCTTACTTAGATAAGAATAGAGAAAATCGATCTAATTTAATCTACTTTCTTTATATATATAGAGTATTAGATTTTTACTTAGTAAATTATATATATAAGTAAATAAGATAGAATATTAAATATATCTTATTATTCTTTTTTAAAGTTAATAAATAGATAATAAATTCTAATAGATAACGCTAAAACGTAAGATATATAATATATACTACCTATTAAGAAGAGAATTAAAGTAATCACGAAATAATTAATATAAATAAATCGTTTAATATAATATTCTCTAATAAATAACTAACTATATAATTAAGACGAAAGAAAGAGAAGAAATAGATAACTTTAACGTATATATCTTAACTTGTTACTAATTATCTCGTTGGCTTTATTCTTATCGATAATCTAATAAAGCTATAAAACGATAGAAATAAAATGACTTAGTTAGAAATTAATGTGAAAGATAAGGTTAGAGATATAATATATAAATAATATTTAAAGGCACTTAATTATTATAAGAAATATAATTATAATTATAAAGTATATAACTAGATAAAGTAGAATATAGGAAAAGAAAGGGTTTTTATGCTAGAGCAACGCGATATTTCTTAAAATTTCCCTACTAGACAACGTCTATATAGTAGATCGTAATTATCCTTTATAGTTTAAATAGACACGAGTGTAAAAATTAATTAATTAATTAATAAACGAAATCTATTTAATATCTCGATAGATATTATCTTTATTAAGAGAAGTTAAAGCGTAAAGATCTCTAAATTTATTAGATTATTATAAATATCTTTATAGATAGAATATCTATACGTTATCTAGTTTTAAAAAAATTATAATTATTTAAAAATTCGAATCTATCTCTCATCTAATAACTATTATAATATAAAGCTTCTATTTAATATATATATCTCGAATAACTCTTAAAGAATTTTTTTCTTTAGAAAATTAATTTATATTATCTTATATATTAATTTTTTTTTAATATTTATCTTTAATCTTTTTATACACTAATTTTAAAATAGATCTTTTAAATTATTATTAAATATTCTAAGATTAATATAATTTTTATATTATTTATAAGAATTAGAAGTCGAAACGACGCTAATAATGTATTTTTGAACGAGATTTTTCGCATTATAATAAGAGTTTAAGATATTATAGTAGAAAATAATTTAAAAATCTCGATTCTGAACTCTAAAAAGCTATCGCTATATTTTAAAAAACATGTAAGTCTTTTATTTATTAAGATATTTTATTAACATTAGAGTTTATTATCGATAAATTAGATTTAAAAGTTTATAGCGATATTAAGCTTTTCGAATATATCGTTCAACTTAAGCTCTAATTATAAATATAGAAAATATAAAAATAATTGTAAAGGGTCTAAGCTTATTGCTATATATCGCTAAACTAATTATATTAAAAGAATATTAAATTTAAAAGTATAGTATTGTCACGGTTTTTCTATATGCCAAAGGCATTTCGGGAAGATCGAGGAGGCTAGGCCAAATGTATATTAGTTTTCTAGTAGAATCTCCGCCCTGCGGCCCTTAGAATTCGATAGACTTTTTAATAAATTAATTCCAAGATCTTTTCATAATAACATGATAGTAACGTCGATTTCGATAATAAATAATAGTCGAATCGATTTAGAAGGTGTGTTTTATTAATATAGCTTACTTATCGTTATCGAATTTATTAAATAAGTAAGCTATTAGATTAGTAAGATCTTATTAGCTTTTCTTTACTTTTTATTTATTAGAAGTCTTTTTTATTTTTTCTTCTTTTATTAATTAATCTGATAAATTAACGCTAACTACTTTAATAGATAGATAAATACTTAGTCTCGCATTTGATATCTAGAAATTTATTATTACTAATTACAAATACGCTAATATAATATCTAACGATATTAAGAAGATTTATAAATATTTTATAGTTAATACTCTTAGATCTATTAGATTAATATTTATTATTAATTCTACTATTAATTTATTAAGAATAATTATTTATTTCTTAATTTAAGATCGTTAACTATCTAATTAAGTTATTAATAAATCTATTCGGCGTTTTAAGAAAGTTACTTAGTCTCTTAAAAACTTACTCTTTAATTCTTTTTCTATTGAAAATACATCTAATTCGTTATTAACTAATAATAATTCTAATATTAATTCTATTAATAATCCTGCTAGTGTTGGTGACCATTCTATTAGCAATAATCGTGATTCTTCATTAGATAATTCGCCTTCTACATTATCGCCATTAGTAATTCGTGAGGATTCTATTACTATAGATACTATTAATTTGAGTAAAAATTTAAGTACTTCTCGTAAGCAATCAAGTTAAATTATATCTAAAATAACTATTAATATCATAGTTTAATAATTATAAAATATAATTAATAATATTATTAACTTCCTCACTATAAATACTATTAATAATTTGTAATTATTTATTAAATTAAAGAAAGGATAAGGCTCGTCAGAAGAATTAGAAGAGTTAAAAGAATTTAAATCGATTATAATAGAAGTTATAGAAGCATCGAGTTCCAATAATAAATAAAATACTATAGAATTAAACTATTTCGATTCTTATCTAAATAAGTCTTACAAAGAGAGTGAGATTATAACTATAAAAAAGAACGTATATTATCGTAATATAATTTTATTTATTAAAAGAATTCATAATTTAATAGCTATAAAAGAAGAAGCTATAATTTATATTAATATAAATACTTATTTTCGTAATTTTATATTAACTTAATATATCTTAGAGCTATTAAATTTAAAGCGAAGAGATCTTCGAGTAGAAGATAGTGAAGTGAAAGAATAATATAAAGCTCTCTCTATAAGATTTAAGAAATTATTAGACGTAACACTCTTAAATCTAACTATAGAAAAGTATACATTAATAGATACTCGAGCGCGCCGTGAGCCTACTAACTATATATAAATAATTGTTAGATATATAAAATTAATTAATATTAATAGTATTTAAAATTAATTAATATTTATCTATTAAGAAATAGGGCTAGAATTACAAGTCTTTATCGATCTATTAAATTCAGCTACTATAATTATAAGTTTTATTTAAATATTTGATATAAAGAAAATAGTCTAATTTAAGTTATATACTAAATAGTATTAATATTAGACTTTCGTTTAAAGATCTTAGCAATAGTATTAAAATTAGCAAAATCAGTAGAATTAATGTGAGAATATCTATCGAAATGCACTAAGAAATGCATTTTAGCAAGATCTTTTAAATTTAATTTTTAATTTAATTCGTTAAGGTTATAGAATTAATTAAATTCTATTTCTTAGTTATTTAAATAATAGTAATAATACGATCATTAATTAAATTCTCGTTACGATTTACGATTATAATAAAATACGAATTAAAGATCTTTCGTGTAAGTTAAAGAGTAATAAAATATATTAGATTTAACGAATCGATTATTATAAACGAATTAATTCGATTAAGTAAATCGAAAATTCGAAAATTAAAATAATATCGAAAATCGTTAATAATTTTAGTAGAATTAGATCTAAGATTATTATTTATTAAATAGAAGCGTTTCCTAAAAGTTAGTAAAAAAAATCCTAATTAAGCGAAAGAAAATGCGTTTTAATAAAATATTAAAATTAATAACTATTAGAAATAATTAGATTATAATTTTAATAAATTAAATAATTAATATTATAATTGTTTTTTATTAAATTTATAAGTATTTAAACGTACTATAGAAATTGTAATTTAACTTTCTCTTCTAAGTCGAAATTATATAAATATTTATAAGTCGAATATTATTCTAAATCATTACTTTCTATGTTTAAATCGCCAATAAATATATAAACGAATATTAATATTTTTATTATAAAAATTATTTAATTAGACTTTAAGAATAGAGCTAAATTAGATACTAATTTTAGCTTTTATAATTGAAATTACGCTTATATTTTACTACGATTTATATTAAATATAGCTAAGAATAAAAAAGAATATATTAATTTAGAAATTAATATAATATTAATCGATAAGCAATAGCTTTTATCTCTTCTATCTAATGTGAAAATTAAAAAAATATTATCTTATCTACGTGTTAAAGAACTTAATTCTATAATATATAATATCAATAAATATATGCTTATTTTAATATATCTTCTAGATCTCAAAAAGAATAATAATAAGACTCTTACTTATATTATAAGAAAGATTTATTTAATTAATAATTTAAAAGTAAATCTTTTAATAAGAAATAATATTATAAGATTAAAGAAAATTATACTTAATATAAGCAAAAACGAGGCTCGTATAAATAGTTATAATATTATTATTAAAATTATAACTTATAATATCGATTAATATATAAAACGATTAATCCGAGCATAGAAAGTATTTATAATCGCCTCTCGTGCTTAGTAAATTCTATCTATTATTACGCCTAAGAATTTATCTAATAGAAACTTTATTTTCGAATCTACAAACCAATATAATTTAATTATATATGCTTATATGATTAATATTAATATTGTCGATGTAATAGTTAAAAATAAGATTAATTTTGCTATATAAATTCCTAAGAAATTATATCTAGAAACGCTACGAGAAATCGATTACAAAAACGTCTTTTTTATTAATATAGAAATATCTTTAATTAAGCTCGAAAAGTACTCGAGATTATCGAATTAAGTTAAAAAAGTAATCACTTTTGCGACTATTACGTTAATAAGTCTAGTTAATAATTTTATATCTCTAATTAATTATATTAAAAGTGAAATTCTTAACGAAATCTTAAGTAATTTTATTAATTTTAAGAATATAAAATTAAAGCTTTTTAACGATATAATAATCTATAAAAATAAGTTAAAAAAGTAATAATTAATTAACTTAATTAATAAGTTTTCGTCTTTATAAAAGAATAAAGATTTTATTAAAATATTATAAAATAAATAAATAAAGCTTTCTCTTTAAGATAATTAATAATTAAGATTATCTAATAATAAGATAGCGAAGATTTATTCTCTTAAATTAATAGATAAGATAATAATTAATAAAACGTTCGATATACTTTAATAGCAAGATCGTTTAAAATATATAAAGTAGTTAATTTCGTTTAGCTATTCTATCTTTATCATTTAAAAAACTCTATCTAATAATAAGAGAAAAGATAAGACTATAATTAATATTTGAGATCTAAATGATTTTATTATATTAGATATTTATCTCGTATCTCTTTAATTAGATATTATCTTAAAATTACTTAATTATACGTATTTAATAGTATTAGATATAATATTATTCTTATTAATAACTTATATATTTCGTCTTTTAATATATACTTATAATAGTTATATATCGAGAGTAAAAAACATTTAATATTTTAATTATAAGATATATAAATTTAATTATCTACGTATAAAGAAGAATTAATTATATTCTAAGAGCTCTTAAAGACTTTATATAAATCTATATTAATAATTTTATTATTAAATCTAATAGCTTCTCTAAATATCTCTATTATTTAAAAAAAAAATTTTAACTTTTAATTAAATATAATATTTTAATTATCTCTAAAAAATCTTTCTAAAATATTTAAATATTAATCTATTTAATCGATATATTAATTCTTTAAGAATAATTATTATAAATAATAAACTTAGAGCGATTATTAAGCTAAATTACCTTGCAATTCTTAAAGATTTAGAATATTATCTTAATCTAATAAACTATGTTTATAACTTAATTTATTATTATATATAATTTATAAAATTTTTATAAAATTTTAAGATAAGATGTTTAAAAGAAGCTTTATTAAAAGATAATTTCGTTATATATATATTTTTTTACTTTAATTATCTTTATTAAATAAGATAAAGAAAACTAATTTTAATAGCTTATAAATAGTATTATCTTAATCTTTTATGCTTACTTATTATAATTTTAATAAATTAATTTAAATAAATTTAAATGCTTTAAAAGAATTCGATTTTAAAATATAAACTTTTTATATTAAGAATAAAGAATTTAATTCTAACTTAAGCTTAAGATAATCTTTTCACACTATAATTTAAATAATTATATTTTTTTCTTAAGATCTAATTTAAGTTAAGAGAAACTATTAATCGATAGAGCTAAAAGTAATAGATTTTATTTAAGTGTTTAAAAAAATATAATATTTAATAAACTCTTCGAAATATATTACTATTATTTAAATAGATTATTTTATTATTCTAAATATTATAAAATAATTATCTATTACTTTAACGAATTTTATTATAAAAATAAACGTTCGTTTTATTAGAGCTTTTAAATTTTTTAGATAATTTCGTCTTAATATTCGATATAAGCTCGAAAAAGAGTATATTATTCTCGATATACTTTTAGAACTTATAAATATTAATAATATATCTCTCTTTAATAAGCACAATAAGCTCGATACTCTCTTTATTATTATATTTATAAAAATAAGTTCTACGTTTCTTAAAGATCTCGAAGATAATTATAAAATAGATTTATTTTACGTTAGAATCTCTACTTTAGAGAACTAAAAATAAGAAAAATAAGAAAAACGTTATTAGTCTTTCTTTCGTTTATAATAAATATATAAAAAATATTATATAAAAATATTAAAATCTTTTCTTTTATATTAATAAGTTTATCGACGTATAGCGTCTTTATATATTTTAAAGTATAATTAAAATCGTTTTTAAAATAGCTTATAAAGATAATTATTTAAGATTTAAGAAGTCTTATAAGAAGATTTTAAATTCTTAATATATTTATAAATTAATTAAATACCTTCGACAATATATTAGATTCTATTCTTAATATCTTATTCTTTATATATATCGATATCGCCCTTGTAACTTTTTATAGCTAATTAAGTCACGCTAATATCGTTTTATATACTTATTTTAAATTTTATTTTAACACTTTTAAAATTAATAAATAAAAAATTTAATATTATTCTTTTTATAATAAATAAGTTTATAAAAAAATAACTTTTATATCTAATAAAAAGAATTACTTTATCGTCTAATAAATTACTATATTACTTAATAAACTTAATATTATAAATTAAGGAATTTTAAGAATTTTATTTACGGATCGTAATAAAAAGTTTCTTTTTGAGCTTTAATCGAAGCTCTTTAAGAAGCTCGAAATAAATTTATTTTATTTTATTATCTATTATTCTTAGATAAATAGAAATAGCGAGAAAACTAATTAAATAGCGAAGATAATATTACGATTCTATCTATATATTATATAAAATCTCGCTCTTTAGCCATTAATTCTTTCGCGAATATAAGCTTTATTTAATAACTCGATTCTAATTATAATTAATAATAAAACTCTCAACGAATTAATTTACGAAATTTAATTTAATAGATCACTTAATCTACTTAGAGAAGTCACTATCTCTACTATAATTTATAGTTACCCGCGTTTAAATAACTAATATTATCTTATTTACTCAGATAAATTAAAATATTACTAAAATAGAAAATATTAATTAATATTTCTTAAGTAGCGCGATTAAACTTATTTACGACTACATAAAGACTATTCTATTTCTATTATTACTACTACTACTATTATTATTAAGCTATCTCAGCAATATATCGATCTCTTCGAATATTATAGAAAGCCGATAAATAGATCTATAAATTAGCTATTTCAAGATATTAAAATATATATCTAATCTTTAATATTACTTAACTAAAGTCTATTTCTATTTCTAACTTTAATTCGTATAATTATTCTATTTTTAGTTAATTAGATAATATATATATATATAAAAGAGAATATTAATAAGTATAAGTTCTGGAAAGTAGAGCGAATTCTTAATAAGCGATTTATTCGAAAAGATAGAGATCTTATCACGTAGTATCTCATCAAATAATTAAGATACAAGTCTAGATATAATTAGTAATATAACGTTAAAGATCTTATTAACTTCGATAACTTAATACGATAGTATAAGAATATAATAGCTATTACTAATATTATTTAAACTCAAATATTACATTATATCTACTTATCTTATCGCTATATTCAAACGACTCAACGAATATTACTAATCGAGAATTATCTTTCTTTACTTAATAGCGTTTATGTAATTATTAAAAGAAGATATTAATGCATAATTATTATATAATTATTATATTTCTATAATACTAACTTAATCGTTAAAATAACTTCACTATCTTTAATTTCCCGTTAATTTGAGTATATTATCATTAACGAACTTCGTATACGCCTATTAAATAGCAATAATAACACGGACTTTAAAAGTAAAGTATATACTATAACAAGCGAGGTCGCTCGCTTTTGTTTATTTGCGGGATATTGTCACGGTTTTTCTATATGTCAAAGGCATTTCGGGAAGCTCGAGAAGGCTAGGCCAAATGTGTATTAGTTTCCCAGCAGAATCTCCGCCCTGCGGCCCTTAGAATTCAACAGACTTTTCAATAAATCAATCCCAAGAACTTTTCCATGACAAGTATAAAAGAATATTTTATTCTATTCTATTTATATAAATATATTATTAAAGTCCAGACTATTTTTCTAGCTCGCGTTATCTAAGCGAATATTAATCGAGTTTATATAATAAATATCGTTATTTAATTTACTATCGAACTAAATAGAAATACTCTACTTACTTTAATATTAAATATCAAAATAAATAAGATTTATAAGACTCGCTAGAATAAATAAAAAGATAAGTATCTATTATATTATAACGTTATATTTAGTTAACTAAGAACTATCTATTATAAAAATTATAAAAATTCGATAAATATCTATTTTCTCGCTATCGCTATTAAAGAGAGCTATAAATCTTAAAAATAAAATACTCTTAATAATCGCTATCGTTGATTAATAGCGCTTAAGCTTAATTATTATAAGTATATCTCGAAATACGCTAATTAATTTAAAAAGATCTATAACGATATTTATAATATATATAAGATATTACGTTTTAACGAAAATTACTTTATATTCTTATTTTATATTAATTTAAAAAAAAAGTATTAAGATTACTTTTTATGTTATATATAAAATTTTAAAATAATTAATATAATCGAAATGTTTACTTTCTCTCTAGAGTATATAATTTAATAATTAGTTTAAACTTTTGTTAATCTCTCTACTAATTATATCGAATTCTCTCTTAAACTAGTTATTATTTAATCGAAAGTATATATCAATACTTTTAACGATAATATAATTATACTTAATCTATAATAAAGAGTAACTAAGAGACTATATATTTAATTTATTTAATATTTAATTAAATACTATCGCTAATATAAAAAGATTTACTATATTTAATATAAATATAAATAGAATTTTTTGAAATTCAAGTTAGGTGACTAAATTATGTGACACGCTAAGGCGTGCCTTATAATCTCGCTTTCTAGCAAGTACTTCCTAGTTAATATAACTACTACGTATTTCATCTTATATTTTAATAGATTATAAGCCCGAGCTATATTCGATAGTAATTTAGTTATACTATAACCTATTATTATTACGATGACTCTTTAATATTTATCGCGATACTAAGTATCGCTATAGCGATTAATTAATAATCTCTTTATAGTAAGTATTTTTTATATAAATAATTAATTATAGTCTAAATTATTTTAATATTATGAATTCGAGAGCTGAGCTTTATCACTTAGCGCTTTCTTGCGACTCTACGTCTTAAGATTAATAATATCGAATCTCGCTACGCGATCAATCAAAATTATATACTCGCTAGAGCTCTTGAAATATTATTAGTTTCTTTACGTAAAATACGCTAAATAAAGAGAAGTACGCTCTTATCTATTATATTAAAATATTAAATTAGATAGCGAATATATAGACTTTAAAGTCTAAGACTAATTATATAATATTAGTAATAATAATAAGAAAGTAATTATTCTAGCTATTATAGATAAAGTTTAAATCTAAACGAGTTAAAAAAAAGAATAAACTAGTTTAATTATCGTTTTAGCTTTCGCTAATAAAGATTAAAATAAAAATAAATAAGTCTTAAAGCGAAGACGCTTAGTCTTTTTAATCTTTATTAAAAATTAAAGTTAAAGATAAATAAACTAAATCTTATTGTTATAGAGATAAGGAAGTCTTTAATATAAATAAGCGATCTCTTATTAAGAGAAATATAATCAAATAAAAATTAAAAATAGATACTTAAAATATATATTATAATTCTCGAATTAAAATAATTAGAATAATAAAGATTAGAATAATTAGAATAATCGATATAATTTAAATAAAAGAGTATTATTAAGATCTATAAAGCTTAAGAACTCTTTTTCCTATTATTTGTTTATATTATTATTCTAAAGTTAAAACCCTTACGTTCTATAAGAGAGTTATTTTAACGAAGCGCTATTAGCTACGCTATATTAACTTATCTCTTCGCTCTTCAATAGTAATAATCTCGCTTATATCGAGTTAATCTTAATATTAAAAGAAATTTTCTCTATACGCTTAAGTTATTTACGAGTTTATTAAATAGCGATATTAATAGCGAGTATATCTTAATTACTCTAACTAATTTAACTTCTACTTTAAAAAAAAATATCTCTAAAAGATTATGAAAGTTAATCTTCAACGAAGATCTTTTTAATTTTCGAGCGAAATTCGACTTATTAGTGTTATTAACTTTATCGATTCTAAGAACTTTAAGCTCTAATTATATCGATTAAAGAGATTAAGATCTCTATCGAAATTTGGCCCCCAAATGTTGATTCCTAGCCTTCTCTTGGCATTCGCCCGGCTAGTCACCCAGTTTTGTATGTTTAATCGGGTCGGCTCCTGGGGAGCATTGAAAAATCAATCAATTAACGTACTTGATGGGGTTTCGAGAATAACTGGGTTTCGAGAATCTTAGTTAGCCCACCAAAGAAAAAGTAGTCTAATAGTATATAGTGATGATTAGTCAGTAAGAATCTCTCTATAGAATATTATAAATCTAAAATATTAATATATTTACCCCGCGATTTTTGATTAATAGGTCTATATAGTATTTAATTAGATTATTATAACTAAGAAGAAGTCTTTTAAGCTCGATACGATAGTAGTTCGAAAGATTAAAGCGCTGAAATAATAACGTAAAGATTCTATTCTTAAATGCACTCAACTCATTATCGAATTTAATATCTCTTAATTCTTATTATACGTTAATACGCGTAATCGAGAGAGTTATATAAAAGAAGTAGAATTATTAAAACATTTTATTAAAGAGAAGAAAGATATTCTAATCGATTAATGTATTAAATTAATTAAATAAAGATACTTATTAAGAATAAAGACTCTATATATTATGATTACGGGTCGGAAAGGTGTGGTATCTATTGAACATAGTCGTTTTCAACTTTTTTTAAAAAATTATATCTTTTTCATCTATTTATAGAATTTTATAATTACATAAGCGTTCGCTTAAGCTTTTTACGTATTTTTAGAATATAAAAAAATATCACGTAATATATTTATTAAAAACCCAATAAAAGTATGGGATATCCCATACCTTTCGGTATGGTATTCGAAAAACTGGTCCCATACCATCAAATATACCACACCTTTCCGACCCGTAATTATGATCTTAGGACTTCTTTAAGTAAAAAAGAATAATTTAGATTTACATATAAATAAGCGATAAACCGATAAATTTCTTATACGTAATAGTTAATTGAAAACTATATATAGTCGAGCGTTAAATAATAATCGAGCGAAGACTATATATTCTAAAACGATTCGTCGCTAAATTAGTCTTCTAATTAGCGTTATTACGAAGTATAAGATTCTTATAAAAAACATCTATAATTTTAATAAAAAAGAAGTTTTTATAAGTATAATCTTAGATATTAAAATTATTATAAAAATTAAAGATAAACGTCGCTTTAAGACTTACTTAGGTAATCGAGAATTAATTACGATTATTAAGACTATTAACGCTATAGAATAGATTATTTCGTCGACTCTCGTCTTTAAAGATAAATATTATTAAAATAACTAATAAAAGTAGAATCTTATACGCGATATTAAGATCGCTATAAGTTTACGAGGGTGAATAGACTTAAATCTCGCCGTGAAGTAATTAACGAAAGTCTTCGATCTAGCTACTAAAGAAGCAATATACAATATTATATATCGACTTCTAATTCTTAATGTTAAAAGTTGAGTCGCGTGCTTACGTGATATGCCAAGGCTTGGTAAACGCCAAGTCACGTGACACCACTTAGATAGATCGCACTTACCTTCATAGCACACTTAGAGTAATATAACTAAGTGTTCTACCTTATATTTTAACAGGTTATAAGCCCAAGCTCTACCCGACTAATTATTACAATATAATATAATCTTTCTTCTATCGTGCCATAATTATAGCTATCTTTAAAAGCTCTATTGAGCATCGATACCTTATCGGAATAAAGATATGAATTATAAAAGATATCGCGATATATCTTAAAGTACTACTATTAATATTACTTCGAATCCTTTAAGCGCATTTCTTCTAAGTATTAACCTCTTTACTATAAATAATTTCTATTTCTAAGATAATTATTCTAGATCGAAACGACTACGATTTATTCGTAAGAACGATGCGAATATTAAGTATTATATCACGCTATCGATTTAGTTTTATACCATCGATTTATCGTATTAACATTAATAACATTTATTCTTATTTAAGATAATATAAAGCGTATCGCTAAAAATCGTCGCAAATCGCTATTAAGCGTAAAATATTATAATTATTATATATTTGCTATTATATAATCGCTAAGATCTTTAAAATATTATTAACTTTTTTATATAAAATACGCTAAAAGCGAGAGATAATATATCGTCGTCGCTTATTTTATAATATTAAAATTTAATAATAAATAGTTAATTTTTAATATCTTAAATGCGAAATATTTATAATAAGAGCTAAAAATAAGTTAAAAATAAATTCGATTATTAGCTAAAAGAAAAATTAACTTCTATCTCGTATATCTTAAATATTAATACGCGAGAGAAAAAAGCTCTCTATAGTAATAAAAAGAGAATAGATCGTAAGAAAGCGATCTTATAAGAAGATTAATGTAATAATTAAAACTTATAAGCGTATAAGATAAGATCTTCGATTAAAAGAATTAATTAATTATAAAAATAACTTAAAAAGCGAAATATATTCGAACTCGCATTTATCTATAAAGATAGACGTCTTCTCGATAAAATATCGCTTATATATTAACTTTTTCTTCTTCTTTTTCTAAGTCTTAAAGAAAAACTCTATTTAAATATATTTTTTAAATTATTATATAAAAAAAACTTAACCGATAATAATTTAAATTATATCGAGTTAATTTTAAAGTTTAGCGAGACTTCTTATATACGCTATAAACTTTTATAACTATTTTAAATCTCTTTAATAGCGATAATAACTATTTCTCGATCGCACGCGCTAATTCGATCTCTATCTCTAAATAATTAATTTCTAAATTATTACTAAAGCCTATTTTTAAAGAAGAAGAGCTTTTTAATTTTCTAGCACGCTCTATATTATTAGCGTCGTCTATCTTATTTACTTCTTTATTAAGCTTTAAAGTTTAAATATTATAATTAAAGAAATTAAACTCTTAATTAATTTAAACGTATTCGATAAAATTAATATATTTAAGAATACTTTTAATTATTAAAAATAAAAGCGATAGATATAAGACTTTCTAAAAATATTAGATCTTTAAAATTACGTCGAAGATAAATCTAATTAATTAATTATTATTATTAATAAAGCGTCTATTACGATCTAAAATAAAGCGTATTAAAAAATCTATATTATAATAAGAACGCGCTATAAAGATAACTCTTATAATAAAATCGAGAACTTTTTTAACGTTACTCTTGGTCTAAAAAGAATTAAAAGAATATAAATCTTATAACTTTAATATTCTTAATTTCATAATTCGAAAATTAAAAGCTATCACTCTATTAACTTACGAAAATAATTCTTAAGCGTATATTAATTAGTTTATTAATATTTTATAAGAATTTAGAAATTAATTTAATAAAAATTTCTTTATTATCGGTAAAAATTAAGAAAGATATTATTTTTATAAAGAACTAGACTCTTAATATAACTTATATAATTAAAATTATAACGTCTATAATAAAAAGAATAAGATTAAATACTTATTAAATTATATAATTACTCGCTTTCTTAATATAATAATTAACCTTATAAATTTCACCTTAAACTTATAAATATATATGCTATTAATTATCGTTATCGGTGCTCTTATTTATATAAATCAAAGTATTATTATATTCGTCTTTCTCGAAGCTAATACTATAAAATATAAAATTTAAAGTAATATTATTTTAAATAATTCTCGCACGTTTATTTATATTATTAAATATTATATTATCTATAAAAGAAATTTTTACTTTAATATTAAATATGATTATAAGCGTTTACGCGAAGATAATAATTAAAATAAAAGAGATAATCGTAATAATCGTAATAATCGCAACGATCGCGATAATTATAATAATCGTAATAATTAAGAAGATAATAATAATAAGCTTAAAGAGAATAAAAATAAAAATAAAAATAAAAATAAAAATAAAAATAAAAATAAAAATAAAAATAAAAATAAAAATAAAAATAAGAATAAGAATAAAAATAAAAATAAAAATAAAAATAAGAATTAATTTTTAGCGTTAAAGTCGCTATAGCGATTACTTAATTAAAGATCGCTCGCTATTTTATCGCGTATATTCTAAGCACTTATAATCTTATCGCCGACTCTAAAGTCTTACTTAATAAATATTATAAATTTATAATATCTATATTTTTTAATAGAGCGTAAATTATTACTCTTTTCATAATAATAATTATATCTTTACTCTAAATTCGTAATTGCGCCTATATTTAATATCTAACTTATAATTTCTCGATATTTATTACTTTCGAACCCTTTAAATCGCCTCGCCCGATATATAAACTTATCGATAATATTAATCTAAAATATAAGATTAATAACGTTAAATATATATTAATTCTTTAAGATATATAATTAATATCGAATAATAGTTATAATCTTATCTCTAAGAAATAATTAAAAGAATAAGATTACTCTCTCTCTTTCGATCTCTCTATTAATAATAAGTAAATCTTCTTTAAACGTATTAAAAATCGCCTTTATATCTTAAATACTTAAAGAAAAACGCTCTTAATATTAATAATCGTTAACGAAGATATTCTTATTTATAATAAGCCCTTAATTAAGCTTAACTTAATATCTTTAAAAACCCTATTTGAAGCGAATATTAATCTCGAAGCGTTATAAATATAATATTTACGTTATAATTATTTAAGTATTTAAAATCTTGAGAAACTCGCTAAGATATATATTAAAATAATTCTTTTAATTCTTTTATTAAGCGATGCTTATAATTTATACTCTATAATTAATATAATATAAATATAATATAAATAATATATTAAGTCTAATAAGCACGAAAATAACTTAATTTATAGTAATCTTTAGAGCCCCTTCGAGTTCTTATATGTAATAGCAAAAGGAATGTATTCAAACAGTCAGTTGGGTGTGTCTAATTCTTGATTATTCTAAGTTGGAGAATTCTATCTAAGTCAGGGCCGGCCTACCAAGCGCTTTCCCTTAGCCAAGCACTTACCTTAGCTAATCTTGATTGACTTGGCAAATGCGATTTCGTGATAGCATTCACCGAAATAGAAGAAAAAGCGAGCGACCTCGCTGGCTATATATATGCTGAAGTATATAGAAAAACCTTGCCACCAAGCAAATTCGTTGGTGGCAGCGTATTGAAATTGGCGGGAAGCTAGTGGCAGTGAGATCCCTTCGATACTCGTTAATCCTAGGATATGCACAATTAGGGCTAGGGCTAGCCCATCAAAATACTGCCTTTTTTAAATTCTTTTGATAGATCTACTGGAATAAAGCGTTCTTATTATTCGAGATCGTATAGTCTAGTTAAAAGACCGTTCCAGTTATCATATTAGGCTGTAAATTTAATTCCCCCTGTTGCCTTGATTTTTCGTGATAATAATAATAAAATTTGCTATTATTACCGCTTTTGATTGAGTTAATATTCGACTCAAGAAGATAATGAAACGGCTGCTACTCTTAGGAGTACTATCTAAATCATTATTCAAGTTCAAATATTCGTATAGTATCGTGATGTGATAATTGCTGACGTGGTTCTTAACAGATATCCAGAATTTCTTTTTTTGGATTCTAAAATGCCATGAGAATCACTGTAACGTAACGCACGTAGTAGCTAGCTACGACACGTGTAGGGCACGTGCACGTAGCCGTAGAACGTGTTTTGTGACGTGACGGTGAGGCTATATGGAGTGGGATTCGGCGGGAATAAGATTGCCTAGCGCCGAGCGGAGAGCGGAGAACCACGTCTCGGCGACGAGGTCTACTAGTAGTAATAGGTCTTCGATCTCGCTATTTCATATACACGTTATTAGCTATAATATATATCTTACTTCGAGTTAAATAATAAATGATCTAGTATAATAATAAGTGCATTTTAGTATAGTCTTGAATAATTAAAATTAACGTAAATCTCGAGTATAATAAAAAAGTCTAACGACGACGAGATTAACTAAACGTCGCTAATAATTATTCTCGGCGATAGATATAATATAAATCTCACTTCGACTGTATTTGTAGGTGATCGTGATCGGCGATAATAATATTATAATATTTATAGAAATATATAAAAAAGGGCTAATATAAAAATATCGAATAAACATCGATTAATAATTTGCGCTACTCTATTACAAAGAAGTAATCTTAGAGCGTATTTTGAAGGCAATTAGCTTAAAGTCTGCATCTATTATTCGTGCATATCTTTATATTTCGATCGAAGATTTTATTAATATTCTATCACTTAAAATAGTAGTATATATATACAAATCAATTAATATAGATAATCGAGAGAGTTAAATAGTAAACTTATTAATTTATAGTTCTCACTATAATTAAATTATATCCCTTACTTTCTTTATCAATAACTTAAAAGAAGGAAATAGCTTTAAAGAAGTTATTTAAGAAGAAACGTCTAGTCCTTATAATTAATAAATATTATTAGACTCTTTTAGTCTATAAAAGAGACTCTTAATAAAATAAATCTATTATTAATCGAATTACACGATACTATAATCTTATTACTTTCACTCTAAATCGTCGTGTTAATAATAAGATCTATTCTTATTAAGAAGCATATAAAGATAAATAGAAATTAAGTCCTATAGAGGAGAAAGCTCTATAGTTATAGATTCTATAACTAATAGAGTGAGATTGGTCTTCAAGAGTTATACGTGTTAAAGAAATAGTCTATGAAATACTAGTAGATAAAGGGGATTATAGATTAATAGGTTATAATTAGATATCTATGTTTCTAAAACGTTATTTTAAGCTATAGAGTCGATTTAGTTAGTTATTAAATAAAGAGCGTGCTGCAATATATAATTTAGTAAAGCTACTACGATGGTTTTAGCTTATTAAGTTCATAATTTAGAAGTATAATATTTAGAAGAAAGATACGTACAATATGAATAAGAAAGAGATTGCTCTTGATTCTACTGACAAAGTTAGAGTTATATATTTCAAGTATAGTATATAGAGATATAAAGCTTAGAATAAGAGTAGAGAATGGAATTTTTTTATTAAATATATATTCGTGAACGAAAGACTTCTTTTATTACTCGTTATCTTTAAAGAAAAGCTTTAAAAAAAGATCTAATTTAATATTCTAGAGGATAAGAAAGCATATATCGCAATAAGTAAAAATAACTAAATAAATAACGTCTTGGGTCTAGAGTGATTCGTTAGATATATATAAGTTATTTCTTTATATATATAAATAGCTTTTAACTTATCTTTATAGATACTTCGAGTCACGGACTCGAAAGACGCTTAAAAAATAATATCGTCTTCTTATATTTAACGGGTATATATTACACGTTAATATTAAGATTATATAGTTCTATGCTAGCAACGATATTATTCTCTTATATCTATCTATTTATATAACGCATATTCTTTAGTCACTTAATATTGGATTTTTTTAGTCTTTATCAATTATATATTATATATATCTCGAGGAGAATATACGAGTTAGAGATAGCTATTTAATAAATAAAACGGATTTTTTTTAGTATATTTAAATAGCAAGAAAGAACGTCATAAAAGAAAAAACTATTAGATATATATAGTGAAAGAGTGAACTATTTTTAATATAGCTTAAAATTATTTTTAATAAATTAAAACTTAAAGTATTAAAATTAGAGGAAGTAGATTTATCTCTAGAAATAATAGTTATAATAAATAATAGTAACTTAGTATCGATATTCTTTATCTTAGTAAACGTTAAGCAAGTTAATTAAATACTTAAATAAATTAAGGCTAGAAATTAAGATCTAGTACTTATAGAAAAGCTTAATAAAGTATATAGCTTCGCTCTGGCAAAGAGTGCTCTACTTAAAAATATTAATAGCGATCTTATTAAGAAAGATTAACGAAAAAAGAATAATAAAAAGCGTGATTAGACACACTAAGATAAAGAATAGATTCTAAGTCTTAAGATTATATAGAGACGATTAAATAAGATCGCTAAATAGGAATTCGACAAAGAAGTTCAAAGAATATATCGTCTTAATTTAGCTATTTTTAAAAAAAGGAAACGTAGAAGTTTAATTAAAAAGAAGACTATTATATCTTTAATATTAGGCTTATTAAGATTATTTAGACTTTCTTTATCTTAAACTTTATAGTAGATAATCTTATTATAGAAGATCTTATTATAGAAGATCTTATTATAGAAGATCTTATTATAGAAGATCTTATCGTAAAAGATCTTATTATAAGAGACTTTATTATAATTATAATAGCGAGATAAAAGAGATAGATAAAATAAATAAGATAAAAGAGATAAAAAGATTATTAAAAAGATAGTAAAGAACGTAGTAGAAGAAGAAGTAGTAGAAGAAGAGATTATATCGATCTTTTCACGAAGTGGGAGATCAATAAGACTCAAAAAACGACAACTTGATAGATATCTAGGGATCTAGATATTTTAGTATTGCTAGCAATGAAAAAAAGACGCTAATAATCGATTATTCTTTTATTATTCAACTATCTACCTGTAATCAAGTCACCTCCCTTTAATAATTCTTTCTTATTACTAGTTAACGATCTCTTCTTCTTCTTCTTCTTCTTCTTCTTCTTCTTCTTTATTAGTATTATTTAAATTAGCTACGAATAGTATAAGCTAATAAGAGATAAAGTTACATCACGAGCCCATATCACACTCCGCATTATTACTCTATCGCATTATATTCTTCTAGATAAGTCTCGCGCGCTAAAATTCATTAATAAGTCGAATAAATACGGGTCGGAAAGGTGTGGTATATTTAATGGTATGGGATATCCCATACTCCCATTGGGTTTTTAATAAACATATTACGTAATATTTTTTTATATTCTAAATATGCGTAAAAAGCTTAAGCGAACGCTTATATAATTATAAAATTCTATAAATAGATTAAAAAGATATAATTTTTTAAA
>JANQBS010000443.1:0-22875 GCA_033085395.1 Xanthoparmelia taractica | reverse complement strand
GAAGAAGAAAACTTATATATTCTCGAATTATATCTATTTGCGTAGATTTATTAATTATATTTAAGATTATTTATCTTCTTAAGAAAATTATACAAGATAATTTAATTCTTTAATCTTCTTAGGTCACGTCTCAGCTTAATATTTAAATTATTATAGATAATATTAAGCTAATTTTTGACACTAATTAAGTCGATATTCTTCGAAGCATATAAGATCTTTTATATATACTCTTAAGACTTTCTCTTATTAATAGTATTTCTTAAGATATATCTCTTCTTTAATAACGAATTAATTATTACATTAATAGATACTTTAAATCGTTTAATTAGTATTCTTTCTCATTTATTTAATTTATT
Organism: Xanthoparmelia taractica; assembly: GCA_033085395.1. Classification (NCBI taxonomy): domain Eukaryota; kingdom Fungi; phylum Ascomycota; class Lecanoromycetes; order Lecanorales; family Parmeliaceae; genus Xanthoparmelia; species Xanthoparmelia taractica. Next base: position 22,519 of record JANQBS010000443.1, on the reverse strand, counting down.
CTTAAGCTTTATAAGACGCTTATTATTATTAGAAAGCTCGCTTAATTATTATTTCAAAGTAGATCTCTTAAAATAAGTTCAGAGATTCGTACGAATAAGCTTATTATTCTTAATACTAGTTACGTCACGAGCATACTCTAGAAATAAATATATATCCCGAAAGTAGATCTCTTTTAATATATACTTCATTAGAGAAGCACCGAAAGCCACTAACTTATTATCATATATCGGGTTGAAAAATCTTCTATCATTAGCATTTTATCTACTGACTAATATAGCTTCTACTATAACATTAATATTATCTTATTCTAACGATCCTCGCTTATTAGACGATCTAGATACGCTACGTAAAAGACCTTATAGAGTAATTTATTATTACTATAAAAAGCCAGTATTCTATTAATTAATCTCGTTATTTTTAATTATATTAAAGTTTAAAGTATCTCTAGAAGTAGAATTTATACTTAAATTTAAAGTAGAATTCGATATAGAATTTGTGATAGAAGAACTATTAATAATAGAACTTCTTAAAGGTGAAGAACGAGATATATCTTTAATAGAAGAAGATTCTCTTAGTCTTCTTAATAACTAGATATTAATCTCAAATCTAATTAGAGTAGTCCTAAAAATAGATCGATTAAATACTCAGCTAATAGATTAGTTTAATAACTTAATAGATATAAAACGAGCTCTTACACGTGCGTTACGTGCTAATAAAGCTATTTCTTTTATAATCTTTAAAGACCTGAAATTAATCTTAATAATATCGAAAATAAATTACTTAATATCGTCGAAGATAAGACTAATAAAGGCGTGCTTAAAGTGTAGAAATTTGTTTATTTAAAAGATTAAAATAATAGTATCTCGAGAGATAGAATTTAGAGCTAACGAAGTTAAAATAATAGCAATCTATAACGAAGATAGAATAATAGTAGTCTTCTTAATAATAAAAATAGAATAATAGTAATCTATAACGAAGATAAGATAATAGTAGTCTTCTTAATAATGAAAATAGAATAATAGCAGCCTTCTTCTTAATAACGGAGAGATAGTATTATATTAATAAGAAAGACTTTTCATCAACATGAAGATATATATTATATAAATTCAAGTCCTCTTTCATTATGCAATCAAATAATATAATATTTTTTTTCTTGTTATAGCAAAGATAGTGAGATGAGTAATTCAAAAGGGGCGGCAGTGGCCTACAATAGTAGCAATATAGTGATGCAGCAATAATAAGTAAGCTATAGTAATGATAGTGATGACAGAAAGTGTAAGGAAGCTAGTTTAATAAGTTTTTTGATAAACTTAATAAGATTTCGACCGAATAAGAATTTCACTAATTTTGTATACGGATCTTATTAAATAGAATATAATTCTTCGCGGAGAGAGATTATTACAACGAATACATAAATACTAATTAAGTAATAATAAAGCAATAATAAAGAATCTCCTGAAATAGCCAATAACAGCTATTTGAGCGTTGCTATTATACTATAATAGCAAAGGGGTGTAATTAAATAATTAGTCAATTAGGTGTGTAATTCTTGATTATTCTAAGTTGAAAAATTCTATCTAAGTTAGCCAGCCTATCAAGTAGCCGACAAGCACTTACCTTAGCCTATTTCTTGATTGGCTTGGCAAGTGCGTTTCGTGACATATACGAGCTATATCGATAATTAAACTTCTTTGATTTCTTATATTAATAACGCGGTTTATATCTTATATTCTTACTTTATAAATTGAGAACTCGCTATTCGCAAATCTTCTTATAAAGTTATCGATCTTAACTCGTATTAAATTTATAATTAATAATCTTATTAAATTCTTCTTATTAATTATCTCGTTAATTTTATTATTCGCTATAATAAATTAAAATAAAATGTTTAATAAAAATAATAAGATACATTAAGCTAGAGCGAGATATAATAATATTAAAGTAGATTTTATTACGAAAAATATCATAGAAAGATAAAAAAAAAAATAAGATTATTATGATGCGAAGTAAGGTTTTTATGATACGAAGTGAGATTATTGTAATGCGAAGTAAGATTATTGTGATGCGAAGTAAGATTATTGTAATGCGAAGTAAGGTTTATTAATAAATAAATTTCGCTATTATTTTATTTTATTTATCTTATCTTAATGATTACTAATAATACATTAATTACTTTTTTACGTTTAGTGAATAATAGTTTAACGTTATCGTAGTGTCTAGACGAAGTTATTAATTATATTAAGTATAATTAATAATTAATAACGATCGATTATAACGGCGTAACGAAGGTAAGGAATATTCTCTCTCGTAATTATCTAAAATATCTCTAACGTTATAAAGTAAATTCTTATTATATTATTAATTATACTTCGATTCTTAATCTTTTATTTTATTAGATACTTAATAATTTTTCTTTCTCGACTATAGGGTCGTTATCGCTTATTTATAAGCTTTTTAATCTTATAATTATATTAGTTTTTATTAAACTCGGAGATCGCCGAGAATTAATTTAATTTTATATCTTAACGATAAAAATTCTCTTTTTTAGAGATTAATTTAAGTTATATAATTAAGATAATTAAATAAATCTTTTAATGCGCTAGTATCTTTAGCTTATATGTAAGATTATTAACTCTTTTTATAATTTTAAATAATCTCGCGCGCTAATTAATAAACTTATAATTCTTTATTCTCGATATTATATACTCTTAATATAATTTTAAAAAGATTATATCGTGAATTTTTAGAGAGATTAAGCGATAATAAAAATCGTAAATAATTTTTATCTTTACGTTAATTTAAGTGATTATATTCTTTATTTTTTTAATATTAATTATACGCTTATTAAATATTTTTTTTATTAATCTCGATCGATAATAAAGACGAAAGAATATCGCGAAGACGATAATTATAAATAATCTTATTTAAACTTAATTCGCTAAAGACGTTAAATAAATTATTTAAAATGTCTCTAAAACGAGGTAGATACTCAACTTAGTTTATTTCCGAGTTACTTATTAGCTAATATCGCAAGATAATCTCGATAATCTAATTTATTCTTTTCGATTAATTATTAATCTAAGAATAATAAGTAGAGCTTATTAAAAACGTTATATTAAGTTCTTAAAATATTATCTTTTAGAAAGTCGATATAAACTTTCTATCTCTATTTAAGATAAAAGCGATCGATAATTCTTAATTAATAATCATATTTAAGAAAGCGTTAGCTTAGTCTTCTATATCTTTATTAAAAATTAACGTAATTCTTTTCGAAAACTTATATATTACTAATATAATACAATTTATATTATTACTAATATTCGATAATACGAGAATAAAGTTCGTCGCTATGATATAATATAAGATTAAGAGACTCGTAAGTAAAGTGTCGCTTTATTTAATTTAGATTATATTTATAATAATAATAAATATATTAATATAATTAGCGACTAAGTTTACGAAAGAAATAATTATTAGCTATAACTTCGTAAGTTGTATTAAATTTAATATAAGCGTTAGCGTTATATTCTTAATAAAATATTTTCTTCTCAAAGATCTTAATAAGATATAATCTAATTTTATTAATAAAGTCGATAAAATAAATAAGTTCATTCTTAAGATAAAATTAAATCTCGAGAGTTAATAACTTATTATTTAATATATATAGAATCTTTATTTATTTTCTATCCTCAATATAAAATATTTAAATTCTAATTTCAAAGTCGCTAAATATTTTTATTAGAAATTCGTTAAAAAATAAACATATTATTAAGCGTTCTCTTCTTAAATTTCGATATTCTCTTCTTAATTATCGATTTAAATATTAATTTAAAAACAATATCTAATATAATATATTATTTACTCGATTTATAAATAATATTTAATTTAAATTATAAAAGATATTGCGACGCTTTAATTAGACGTAAGTTAAGCTTATTAATCGATAAGAAATTAAATTAATTTACTTAGCGATACTTATCGTTATTAAATAATTTATATATATAATTATAATAAGAGGCGAGTTATTAATAAGATATCTAATTTTGCGAATTATTTAAATTAAATCGACGACTTCTAGCTCGATGAGTTAATATCTAAACTCGATATTATTAAGTGATTTGAATAAGAATAAAATTAATATAATTTTTAACTTAAGAAATTTATTATCTTTTGAATTACTCTTATTATAATAAACGTAAATATCGAAATCTCTCTCTTCTAATGCATCTAGATCGACGTATATACGTTACTACGAATTAAAATATATTTAGAAATTCGACGAAGAAAAGAATCTCTATAATAGATGAAAAAACTCGAATAATAACGATCTTTTCTCGATAGACGTTCTCTTCGTAAAATTCTTTCTTCTTTATTTATCTATAGCGAATAAGCCTTTTAATAATAAATTCTTCTCTTATAAAAATAGTTCTATCTTTTATACGTAATAAAAATTTTTATTATATAGCTATCTCGTTAGATCGAGATAATATTTAAAGACTTTAAGATTAGCGAAAAAAATTAGACTCGTTAAGACTTCAATTTTTCTTAAGTCGTCGTTAATTTAAACGTATCTATTCTTTAATTAAGTAGTATAATATTTAAATAATTTAAGAATATCTTTTTTAAATTAATAATAATTCTTAATTTAATAAGTAATTTAAAGAGCTATCGAAGATAAGCGAGATAATCTTTAAAGCTAGGCGAGAAAGTTATTAGATCGTTAATATTAACTCTTATAAAGTTCTTAAACGACCTTAATTCTTTATTTATAATCCTTTACACATATAGCGGAAAGCCCTTATATCTCATCGCCGCTATTTTAAAGTATTTTAAATCTCGATACGAAGCGACTATCTATTTATATTAATCTTTAGATTATATATTAGATTATAGAAAAAATAATAATTTATTTTGAATACTAATATTTTTTTTTATAATATATCGATTATATAATTTTATAAAGATAAAGAGTAAGAGTTAATGATAATAATCTTATTTAAATCACGAATATCGATAATTACTTTTGATTTTCTTTTTAATATCTTCTTTGATTCTTTATATATTATCTTCTAAATAATAAATATCGATTATAAATATAAAATAAGATCTAATATTTAATTTATTCGATTTTAAGTATAAAAATTATTAAATTCCTTATTAATTATATTTCTATTTAATACGTCGAGTGAATAAATCTTTTAAGCGAACTTTAATATTATTATTAAATTTTAATTCGTATTAAGATTTATTTTCATATAATTCTTGCTAAGAATAATAATAATCTCTTTAATATTCTTTTAGATATCGCTATAATCGACGATGAGCGTCTTTAGCTTAATAATCTAATTTTTATTATTAGATATAAAAATATTATTTTTTAATTTAATATCCGCGATCTCTTTAGATTTATTAATCTTAATTTCGTACTTATTCGTTATAAATCTATAATTTTCTAAATATACGACGTAATATAAATTTGTTTTATACTTATTTATAGTGTCGAGATTAATATATCTTGAAATTACTTTAATTATCTTATTAATATTTCTAGCATAAATAAAAAAAATTTAATATTTATAATATAAATATATATTCTCGTTAATTTAGATTTAAAAAAACAATCTTTATTCGATAAAGATACTAAAGTACGTAGCTCGATGAGTATCTTGATAATAAATCTCGAGGCGATAATAATCTAATTTCGACTACGAATTAAACGTCGAATATTAATATAATTCTTTAATTGAATCGTAATATTGATTAATAAGTCTTTATAGCTTTTAATTAATAACTTTTATTCTTAATATCGATACTTATTTATTCTCGATCTAAGATATCTATACTTATAAGTATCTTAACTTTTAAATTATTAGTAATTTAAACTTCGTGACGAATATATATCGCTAATTTTCTTCTCTTAATAATATTTAATATATATATATTAAATACGTAATAGTTATTAGTGAAATATATTATCGATTCTAAATCTCTAATAATAATAGCGATATTAATCTTCTTAATCTCTATGTAATAGTAAAAGAGGTGTAATTAATCAATTAGATATCTAAGTCTTAATTATTCTAAGTTGGAAAATTCTATCTAAGTTAGGGCTAGTTAAGCACTTATCTTAGCCGAGCGTCAGTTAAGCACTTGCTTTACCGAGTGCTTAATTAGCTTAGCAAGTGCGTTTTCGTATTAATATCCGCCGAAATAGAGGAAAAAGCGAGCGACCTCGCTTACTATATATATGTTGAAGTTATATATATTAAAGTGTGTAGAAAATTCTTATTAATTAAGCAAATTCGTTAATAATAGTATATTAAAATTAACGGGAAGTTAATAACAATAAGATCTTTTCGACAACTAAATTATATAGTTAGAATATTAGTTAATAATCAAATAATAATAATGCAATTAATTCTTCATCCCATAAAACAACGATTATATATTATTATCTCCCTTCAATAATCACAAAAACGTTATCGAATAGAGGGAAATATATCTCGATCGATAATACCGGTTAAACGTCTAAATATAAGTGTGATAAGTAGATATAGTATAAGTGTTATAATAAAGTAGCGAGATTATATCTTTTAAGACGATCTCTTCTTTTTACGATTAAGTTTGACTGAGAAGGCGAAGATAAGATCGTGAGTATAATAGCTCGAATTCTAACTACTTTCTTCTTATATTCTTTCACTAACTCTAAAGCATTATTAAGATTCTTAATATTATATCACTGATCATATTTAGGATTATATTTCTTTTATCTCACTAGATATTCTATAGTCAGATCACGTTCTTTCTTAATAATTCGTTTATTAAGAAGTTATTCGATTTCTAAATTAATAGTATTATTATTATTAATAGAAATAGGCGAGATATATTAAGGTCGAGGGCGTTAAAAAGAATTATTCTATAATATAGAATAAGACTTTAATTGTACTATTATAAAGACGAGATGAATTTTTTATTTTATAGAAATAGTAAGTCTATAGACGAGTCTATTTATCTTATTCAGCACTTAAAAGGAATCGATATAGTATTATAATAGCTTATTAATAATATCAAGGATAGAGGAGATCTTATAGTTTTTATGTAGTCGAAGAAGTACTTATTCTCTTATTCTAAGAAACATTAATTAATACTTTCTATCGTAATAGAATTGATTAGATATTTAAGTAAAATTAATAATATCTTTAGTTATAATTCGTGTAGAGACGTTATCGATTTTAACTAATAAACGAAATAAATTCAAAGATCTATTTAAAGTAAAATTATAGATTACTTCGCTCGATATAATCTTAATTTTAGAAGAGGCGAATTTATTTAAAAAAGTCTATATTTATAATAGAACTTTCGATTATAAGAAAAATTTATTAAGAATATATATAAAGTATCTTAAAGCTATCTCAGTAATCTAATTAGTACGTTCGATCGCGTTATTAATCTACGAATAATAAACTATTAAATAAAGTAGAGAAATCTTTAATAGTTTAAAAAGCGATTTCTAAAGTTTCGAAAGAAATTTCTTATCTCGATCGCTGATAATAGCTTTTAAGATTCCTTAATTAATAATATTAAGTCGATTTAAAAGTGCTTTTATTTAATTAGATACTTTTTAAGTTAATTTACTAAAAATTAATTAAATAACTTTTATAAACTTATAGATAATTAATATAATATAGTTTAATTTATAATTTAATAGAGATAATATTAGAATAAAGTTAATAGTTAGAATATAAAAAGACACGGGCGAAGATAAGATTGACTATAAGCTATCGTAAGATATATATCTTTTTATCTATAAGATTAAACACTCTAAGTAATATTTAATAAAGTCTTATAAGTACTTTATAATTTTATAAATATATTAGAATAATATAACGATTTCGTAATATCTTTAAAAGCTAGAATACTCTTCTTTATATATTAAAGTGAGAATATTCTTTATTAGTAAAAATGAAATACAAAGTTATTATTAGCTAGTAGTTCTATTAATATGAAAGATGAGATCTCGCTACATTTCGTGAGTGAGACTTTACTATTAATTCTCTTTCGGTCGAGTTTGTTACTTTAGCTACTCTTACTATTAATCCTCTTTCGGCCGAGACGAAAAATAGAGATTAATATTAATAGCAAAGAGATGCTTTTTTCGCACGAAAGACAAAGATATAGCGTTCTCGCTAGTTAGACTAGTATTAATATCTAGCTATATAGAAATCCTTTTTTAATAATTATCTTATTAATAGTCTTAAATAAATTTCTTATGAAATAAAGTATTTATTTCTATTAAACTTATAGTAAAAAGAGTATTTAATTTCGAATAATAATAAGATAGCGAATTATCTCTATTTAGACTTATAAGCCTTAATAGAGTATTAAGTATAATATATTTTTTATTAGGTTTATAAGAGATAATTAAATTAAATTACCTTAAGAATTAAGTAGCTCTATCACGGAAAGCGTACTTGCCAAGTTAATCGAGAATAGCCAAGGCAAGTGCTTGGTAGACTGGCTAACTTAGATAGAATTTTCCAACTTAGAATAATCAAGACTTACACACCCAACTAACCTTATATTTATTTGCTATTATAGTATAGTAGCAACGCTCAAATAGCTATTTTTAATTATTTCAGAAGATTCTTTATTATTATTTAATTAATACTTATTATATTCGTTAAAATAACCCTTCTCCATAAAGAACTAATAAGATTCGTATACAAAATTATCGAGATTCTCACTCGAACGATCGGAATTTCATAGATTTCGTCCAAAAACTCATCAAATCACAATTATTGTTATCACTATTATCGCTATATCACTATATTGCTACTATAATAGACTATCACTATCGTTTTAAGCACGTTACCGCCTCTTTTAAGCTACTTATCTCATTATCTTTAATATAAAAGAAAGGAAATACTACACTATTTAATTATATATATCTTTATATTAATAAAATATCTTTCTTATTAATATAATACTATCTCTCTATTATTAAGATTACTATTATTCTATTTTCGTTATTAAAAAGACTACTATTATCTTAACTCTATTAGCTCTAAATCCGATCCTTCTTTATTATTAAAAAGACTATTATTATTCTAACTTCGTTAGCTCTAAATTCTATCTCTTAAGATATTATTATTTTAATCTTTTAAATAGACGAATTTCTCCACTTCGAGCACGTCTTTATTAGTCTTATCTTCGACGATATTAAATAATTTATTATCGATATTGTTAAAATTAATTTTAAGTCTTTAGAGATCGCAAAAGAAATAATTATATTAGCTCGTAACGTACGTGTAAGAGCTTATTCTATATCTATTGAAGCATTAAATTAATCTACTAGCTAAGTTCTTAATTAATTAATTTTTAAGATTACTCTAATTAGATTTAAGACTAATATTTAATCGTTAAGAAGATTAAGAGAATCGTCTTCTATCGGCGATACACCTCGTTCTTCGCTCTTAAAAAGTTCTATTAAAAAATTTTTATTATTAGCTCTAATTTTAATATTTTAATTAATTCGAACTTTATATTAAATTCTACTTTAAACTTAAATATAAATTCTACTTCTAAAGATACTTTAAGTAACTTTAATATAATTAAAAATAATAAAATTAATTAATAAAATACTGGCTTTTTATAGCAATAATAAACTACTCTATAAAGCCTTTTACGTAGCGTATCTAAATCGTCTAATTAGCGAGGACCGCTAGAATAGAATAACGTTAATGCTATAGTTAGAAACTATATTAGTTAATAAATAAAATGCTAATAATATAAGATTTTTTAACCCGATATATAAGAATAAGTCGATAACTTTCAATACTTTTTCAATAGAGCATATATTAAAAAAGATCTACTTTCGGGATATATATTTATTTTTAAAGTATACTCGTAACGTAGCTAGCATTAAGAATAATAAGCTCGTTTATATAAATCTTTGAGTATACTTTAAGAATTCTACTATGAAATAATGATTAAATAAGCTTTCTAATAATAATAAGCGTCTTATAAAGCTAAAAAATAAACTAAATAAGTGAAAAAAAATACTAATCGAACGATTTAAAGTATCTATTAATATAATAATTAATTCGTTATTAAAGAAAAGATATATCTTAAGAGATACTAGTAGCAAGAGAAAGTCTCGAGAATACGTATAAAAGATCTTATGTGCTTCGAAAGATATCAGCTTAATCAGCGTTAAAAATTAGCTTAATATAATCTATAATAACTTAAATACTAAGCTAAGGCGTAACTTAAGAAGATCAAAGAATTGAACTATCTTATATAATTTTCTTAAAAAGATAAATAACCTCAAATATAATTAATTAATCTATATAAGTAAGTATAATTTAAGGATATATAGATTTTCTGCGAGATCTTCTTAGAATCGTTTAAATTAGAGTAATAATAATAAAGATATTTCTAATTAGTATTTACGTCGTGCATAATAATAATTCACTTAATAATCTCGGCCTCGAAGTACGAGTTCTAATAATTAATATTAATGATCTTACTTTTAATCTTTACGCTAGCTTAATAATTAATATAAGAATTAAAACGCTTAATTAATTTAGTTATTTCCTCGTCAATATAATAATTAAAATATTTATTTAAATTCGTAGCAAAACGCTTAGCAAATACCTCGTTAATCTTTATAAATCGTCGCTTTAAACGTATTAAATTCGATCTCGAATCGATCTTTATTTAATAATTAGTAATCTTAGTTTTCTTTAAGATTAATTTAAGATTTTTAATAAAATTTTTCTTTAAAGTTAATTTAAGACTTTTAGTAAAGCAATTAAAGGTTTTAATTTAATATTACAAATCGTTTAAAAGTAGCTATTTATTAAATTTCTATTATTAACGAAAATATTAAATTAGAGCATAACAAATAAGCTTAAAGATCGAACTATTAGAAAGAAAATATTAATATTAAATACTCTTACTTTACAGACGAAGATTAATATAGAAATAAAATATATTATGCTAATTCTAAGCATAATCCTAAGCTTTCTATATAATCTAATAATTAATTTACTCACTTTTTAAAAATCGAAACCTACTATCGAAATTATTAGGAATTCTTCTTATTCAAGATCAAATTATATAAATATTTACGTGTTTATTCTAAGAAGCACGTCTATGCCAACGAAGCAGTGCTAATAAAATCTTCTAATTTTTATAACTTCGCTAATAAGCAACTTATAAAGCCTTTCGCTAATAAATAATTAAAAATTATTAAATCTATTACTTCTAATTAAAATTTAAGAAATAATTTTATCTTTTAAAATTAAACTTATATTATAATTAAGATTAAACTCGATCTTACTAATTAGAAGAATAAAGTTTATATTAATATTAATCTAATATAAGCTTAATAGATAAATTATAATATTCTTAGCAATGTTCGAATATAGCTTTCTTTAAAATAGTAATATCTTTACTAGTGCGTAAGATTAATACTTCTAAGCACGAGACTTCGAAGTATATTATATAAGATATCTATTTTTCTAAAATTAATAATTAAGGTCGAAGAGTGCGTATATATCTACGTAGAAAGTTTCATATTATTAATAACTTATATATTAAAATACTTATTAAAAATAATTTTACTGAGTCTAAAGAAATTATTATTAATATAATAATTATAGTATTACAATTAATATTACTACTCGATCTCGAGGCGAATTTATACGAAGAAAGATCTATATTAAATTATTAATTTTTATACCTTCGCATAGCGAGATAATTCTATTAATTAAGGAAATTAATCTATCTAACGATTATAATTTCTTATTTAAGCCAGCAGTGTAGACGAATTTAATAATATTCGCTTATTTAATTAATTATATAATAATTAAAATTCTAATTCGAAACGAGTCTAATATATCTATTTAAATTTTAAGAAAATTAAGACTTAAAAATATTCTCGAAATAAACTACGAAAATTACTTTTAAATTAATATCGAATTTAAATTCGCCTTAATAAAAATAATTATAAATTTAAATATAGACTTAAGCTTAAATTAATTAACTCTCTTACTAACTAAAGAAATTAAATTATTAAATAAAGTTATAATTTTCGAGAATATATAGACTAGAACTACATTAAATAATCTAATTAACGAATTTCCATAAATCTAACGAGATATGGACTTTATTAAAATATTAGAAGTAAAATAAATAAAGCTTTCACTTAAAGATAACTAATAAATTAAAATTGATAAAAAAGTTAAAATCTATTCCTTAAGTATACGAGATCGAGAAATAATTAAAAAAGTCTTTAATAAGCTATATAAATAAAGAAGACTTAAATATATTAAGAATTCTACACTCTTCTTCTATTCGATATTTATTATATAAAAAATACTACTCGATAATATTATTAAAAAAAAATTAATAATTAACATTCGAGATTAAAATAACTTATTACTTTAAAATACTTATTTAATATCTCTTCAATAAAATATAATTAAGATACTAACTAATTATAATTTTATTTTAATAATCGATATTACTTCGTTTTTCTATTAAGAGCGAGTATATTTAAATTATCGCTATATATAGACTATTATAAGTTATAGAGATTAAGAAATCTTTAATGTTTTAATTATAAGTTATATAAATTCGATTATATATATTTAACGCTAAATCGATAAGATCTTACGATATATTTTTAACGTAAATCTACGTTAATAATATAATTACGAGTGTTAGAATATTTTAATAGTACTTATAAGATATTCACCAGCTATTTAAGCTTTTTATAAAATTTAATATTATTATTTCTCTTATAAAAGTCTTTTTAAGATATTCGAATATTAATTTATTAGATAAATAAGTTAATTTCTTTAATTTAATTTCATTAAAAGATAAGCTTAAAGCTATTTCGAACTTATAATATTTTAGCATCTTAAGAGAACTCGAACATTATTTCAAATTAATCGACTATTTATATCAATACGTTTATTTCTATATATAATTAATATAGTCCTTATAGAAGCTTAAAATACTACTTCTTAAAGAAGCATTAAACGCTAAACGCTAAAGAAAGTAACACTCTTCTAAAATAAAGCTATCTATAACATCAAAGAAGCAATTAACTTCTTTTTAGCTTCTTCAAAAAGCACTATCTTAATTAATAATTCTAATGCATTTTAATAATACTTGAACTTTATAAATTAATTTAAATATCTTAAAAAAGTTTAATTCGAAGACGATAATCTTTTATATTAAAGTAGATAAAAGTATAAATAAATAACCTTCTCGTATAGAGACGAAGTCTATTCTTTTTTTATTAAGACTTTTAACTATAATAGAGAGAAATTATTAATCTATCGAATTAAAGATTATTAATTTTATTTGATATCTAAAGAAAATAAGATATATAATCGAATCTTTAAAGCATTCTATAAGAATACAGATCGATTATTCTATTATCATTAATATTATAAAGCAAAATTCGATTATCTCAATTATATTAATAATACGAATAAATATTTATTTAATTCGAGCTACTTAACTCTTAAAGTAATTTAATTTAATCGTCTCTTATAAGCCTAATAAAGAGCATATTATATTTAATGCTTTATCAAGGCTTATAAATCTAAATAAAAATAATTCGCTACCTTATTATTATTCAAAGTTAAATACTCTTTATATTTTCACTGCAAATTTAATAAAAATAAGTGCTTTATTTTATAAGAAATATATTTAAAACTATTAATAAGATAATTATTAAAAAAGGATTTTTATATAGCTAGATATTAATAATTATCTTAGCGAGAACGTAGCTTCTTTATTTTTCGTGCGAGAAAAGCATCTCTTTACTATAAATATTAATCCTTATTTTTCGCCTCAATCGAATAAGAATTAATAGTAAAAGTAAGAATAATAAAGTCTTACTCACGAAATATAGCGAGATCTTATCTTTTATATTAATAGAATTACGAGCTAATAATAACTTTATATTTCCTCTTTATTAATAAAGAATATTCTTACTTTAATATATAAAAAAGAATATTCTAGTTTTTAGAAATACTACGAAATTATTATCTTATTCTAATATATTTATAAAATCACAAAGTACTTACGAGACTTTATTCGATATTGCCCGAAGTATTTAATTCTATAAATAAAAAGACACGCATCTTACGATAGTTTATAGCTAATCTTATCTCCGCCCGTGCCTTTTTATACTCTAACTACTAACTTTATTTTAATATTATCTCTATTAAATTATAAATTAAATTATATTATATCTATTATCTATAAGTTTATAAAAATTATTTAATTAAGTAAAAGTACTTCTAAATTAACTTAATATTATTAATTAAAAAATCTTAAAAGCCATTATTAGCGATCGAGATAAAAAATTTCTTTCGAAGCTTTAAGAATCGCTTTTCAAACTATTAAAGATTTCTCTACTTTATTCGATAGTTTATTATTTACAAACTAATAATACGAGCGAACGCACTAATTAAACTGCTAAGATAGCTTTAAAATACTTTATATATACTCTTAACAGACCTTCTTTATAATTAAAAATATTATTATAAATATAAACTTTCTTAAATAACTCCGCCTCCTCTAAAATTAAGATTACGTTAAATAAAATAATCTATAATTTTACTTTAAATAGATCTTTAATTTACTTTATTTATTAGTGAAAATTAATTATATCTTTACACGAATTATAACTAAAGATATTATTAATTTTACTTAAATATCTAATAAATTTTATTACGATAGAAAGCATTAATCGATATTTCTTAGAATAAGAGAATAGACGCTTCTTCGACTATATAAAGACTATAAGATCTTCTCTACTCTTAACATTATTAATAAGTTATTACAATAATATATTAATTCTTTTTAGATAATAAATAGAGTAAATAGACTTATCTATAGACTTGTTATCTTTATCTAATAAAGAGTTTATTTTATCTTTACAATAATATAATTAAAGCCTTATTCTATATTATAGAATAATCTTTTTTAACGCCCTCGACCTTAATATATCTCGTCTATTTCTATTAATAAGAATAATATTATCAATTTAGAAATCGAATAACTTCTTAATAAACGAATTATCAAGAAAGAACGTAATTTAATTATAGAATATCTAATAAGATAAAAGAAATATAATTCTAAATATAATTAGTAATAAAATATCAAGAATCTTAATAATATCTCTAAGTTAATAAAGAAATATAAGAAGAAAGTAGCTAAAATTCGAGCTACACTCGCTTCTAAAATCTTATGTCCGTCTTTTTAATTAATCTTACTCGCGAGAAGAAGAAATCGTTTAAGAAAGCATAATATCGCTATTTCATTAATATCTTTATAAATAAAATATCTATAGTCAAGTAAGAATAATAGTCACATTACACCTACTTATCTTATCGCTATATTTAAGCGTTTAACGAGTATTATCGATCGAGAAATAATTCTCCTCTACTTAATAACGTTTATGTGATTATTAAAGAGAGATAACAATACAGGCATAATAGTGTTATTATTAATTTACTACCTTATACTAACTAATATTCTAACTATATGATTTAGCCGCCAAAAAGACCTTACTATTATTATCGAGAAGACCTCACTATCACTAACTCCCGTCAATTTAAGTACGCTATTATCACACTATTTAATTAATAAGGGTTTTCTATATACCTCAATATAAATAACTTCAATATGTATATAACAGTAAGCGAGGTCGCTCGCTTTTTCTTCTATTTCGGCGAATGCTATTACGGAAAGCGCACTTGTCAAGTCAATCGAGAATAGCCAAGGCAAGTGCTTGGCAGACTGGCTGACTTAGATAGAATTTTCCAACTTAGAATAATCAAGACTTACACACCCAACTGACCTTACACCCATTTGCTATTATAAGCTCGAATTAAATAAATATTTATTCGTATTATTAATATAATTGAAACAATTTTATTTTATTTTATAATATTAATAATAATAGAGTGATTAATCTATATTCTTATAGAATACCTTAAAGATTCGATTATATATCTTATTTTCTTTAGATATCAAATAAGATTAGTAATCTTTAATTTCGTAGATTAATAATTTCTTTTTATTATAGTTAGAAGCTCTAATAGAAAAAGAATAGGCTTCGTTTATATACGAGAAGATTATTTATTTTTGCTATTATGTGTATTCGATTTGATATAAAAGACTATCGCCTTACAATTAAAATTTTTTAAGATATTTAAATTAATTTATAAAGTTCGAGTATTATTAAAATATATTAGAATCGTTAATTAAGATAGTATTTTTTTAAAGAAGCTAAAAAGAAGTTAATTACTTCTCTTAAGCTATAAATAGCTTTATTCTAAAAGACTGTTAATTTCTTTAACGTTTAAAATTCGATGCTTTCTTAAGAAGTAGTGTTTTGAGATTTTATAAGTACTATGTTAATTATATATAGAAATAAATATATTAACGTAGATAATTAGTTAATCTTAAATAGTGTTTGAATTCTTTTAATATATTAAGATATTATAAATTTAAAATAGTCTTAAGCTTATCTTTTAATGAAATTAAGTTAAAAGAATTAACTTTTCTAATTAATAAGTTAATATTTAAATATTCTAAAAAGACTTTTATAAAAAAATAGTAATATTAAATTTTACGAAAAGCTTAAATAGTTAGCGGAGATTTTATAAGTGCTATTAAAATATTCTAACACTTATAATTATATTATTAACGTAAATTTTTACGTTAAAAATATATTGTAAGATCTTATTAATTTAACGTTAGATATAGATAATCGAATTTATATAACTTATAATTAAAACATTAAAAGTTTCTTAATCTCTATAACTTATAATAGTTTATATATAGCGATAATTTAAATATATTCGTTATTGATAGAAAAAGGAAGTAGCATCGATTATTTAGATAAAATCGTAATTAGTTAATATCTCAATTATATTCTATTGAAGAGGCACTAAATATATATCTCGAAGTAGTAAGTTATTTAAATCTCAAATATTAATTATTAATCTTTTCTTAATAATATTATTAAATAGTATTTTTTATATAACGAATATCGGATAAAAAAAGAATATAGAATCTTTAATTTATATAAGTCTTTTCTATTCGTGTAGCTTATTAAAGACTTTATTAATTATCTCTTAATCTTATACGCTTAAGAGATAGATTTTAACTTTTTTATTAATCTTAATTTATTAATTATCTCTTAATAAAAGCTTTATTTACTTCTCTTCTAGTACTTTAATAAAGTTAATATTTTATTAGATTTATAAGAATTCGTTAATTAGATCGACTAATATAGTTTTAGCTTATATATCTCTAAAAATTATAACTTTATTTAATAATCTAATTTCTTTAAATAATAAAAAAGTTAATTAATTTAAGCTTAAATCTATACTTAAATTTATAATTATTTTTATTAAGGCGAATTCAAATTCGATATTAATTTAAAAGTAATTTTCGTAGTTTATTTCGAGAATATTTTTAAGTCGTAATTTCCTTGAAATTTAAATAGATATATTAGACTTATTTCGAATTAAGATTTTAGTTATCGTATAATTAATTAAATAAGTGAATATTATTAAATTCGTCTATACTGCTAGCTCAAATAAGAAATTATAATCGTTAGATAGATTAATTTCTTTGATTAATAGAATTATCTCGCTATGCGAAGACACGAAAATAGATAATTTAATATAGATCTTTCTCCGCATAAATTCGCCTCGAGATTAAATAATAATATTAATCGTGATACTATAACTATTAATCCTTACTTTCTTATTAATTATATTAATAATAAGTTCTTCGAATCTAATAATATTATTTTTAATAAGTATTTTAACACGTAAATCATCGATAATATATAATTTCCTACGTAAATATATAAGCACTCTTCGATCTTAATTATTAATTCTAGAAAGATAGATATTCTACGTAATATACTTCGAAGTCTCGTATTTAGAAGCATTAATCCCACGCACTCGTAAAGGTGTTATTATTTTAAAGATAGCTATATTCGAACACTACTAAGAATATTATAATCTATCTATTAAACTTATATTATATTTAATATTAATATAAACCTTATCTTCTTAATTAGCGAAATCGAGCTTAACTTTAATTATAACGTAAGTTTAACTTCGAAAAGTAAATCTATTTCTTAAATCCTAATTAAAAGTGATAAATTTAATAATTTTTAAGTTTTTATTAGCGAAGTTAAACGACTTTATAAGTTACTCCTCGGAGTTAGAAGAACTAAAAGACTTTATAAATTACTCCTTAGAGTTAGAAGAATTAAAAGGCTTTATAAATATTAATTCGTTGATATAGACGTGCTTCCCAAAACAAATACGTAAATGCTTATATAATTTGATCTTGGATAAGAAGAATTTCTAATAGTTTCGATGATAGATTTCAATTTTCACAAAGTTAGTAATCTAATTATTAGGCTATATAAAATATTTAAGATTATACTTAGAATTACCGTAATATATCTTATTTTTATATTAATCTTCGCCTATAAAGTAAATATATTTGATATTAATATTTTCTTTCTAATATTTCGAATCTTAAGCTTATTTGTCGAGCTTCGCATTTTCGTTAATAGTAGATATCTAATAGATAGCTATCTTTTAAACGATTTATAGCATTAAATTAAGACCTTTAATTGCTTTGATTTTGCTAAAAACCTTAAGTTAATATTAATCTAAAAAAAAACTACTGTTGACTATCAAATAAAGGTCGATTCGAGATCGAATTTAATACGTTTAGAGCGGCGATTTATAGAGGCTGACGAGGCATTTGCTGTGCGTTTTGCTGCGAATTTGAATAAGTATTTTAATTATTAAATTGGCGAGGAAATAATTAAGTTGATTGAGCGTTTTGACTCTTATATTACTGAAGATAAGGCCGCTAATATTAATTATCAGGACTTATATTTTGCTAAGGCCGAAATAACTAAAAAGATTACTATTATAAACGAGGTTAATATTAATTAGAATTATCTTTATTATTATTACTCCGATTTTAAGAAGAACGATTTTAAGAAGAGAAGGTATTTCTCGAAGAAGAAGAAGAAGAAGAAGAAGAAGAAGAAAAGTTATGTATTCTCGAATTATATTTATTTGTATAGATCTATTAATTATACTTAAGATTATTTATTTTCTTAAGAAAATTATATAAGATAGTTCGATTCTTTAACTTCTTTAAGTTACGCCTTAGCTTAATATTTAAATCGTTATAAATTATATTAAGCTAACTTTTGATAATAATTAAGTCAATATTCTTTAAAGCACGTAAAATCTTTTATATATATTCTTAAGGCTTTCTCTTGCTAATAGCATCTCTTAAGATATATCTTTTCTTTAATAACGAATTAATTATTATATTAATAGATATCTTAAATCGTTCGATTAGTATTCTCTCTCACTTATTTAGTTTATTCTCGAGCTTTATAAGACGCTTATTATTATTAGAAAGCTCACTTAATTATTACTTTAAGATAGGCCTCTTAAGATAAGTTTAGAGATTTATATAAAAGAGCTTATTATTCTTAATGCTAGCTACGTTACGAGTATACTCCAAAAATAAATATATATTTCGAAAGTAGGTCTCTTTTGATATAGTTTTCATTAAAGAAGTATCGAAAGCTATCGATTTATCGTTCTATATCGAATTGAAGAATTCTATATTACTAGTATTTCATCTACTAATTAATATAGTTCCTACTATAGCATTAATATTATTTTATTTTAACGATCCTCGCTTATTAGGCGATTTAGATACGCTACATAAAAGGCCTTATAAAGCAGTCTATTATTGCTATGAAAAGCTAGTATTCTATTAATTAATATTGTTATTTTTAGTTATATTAAAGTTTAAAATATCTTTAGAAGTAGAATTTATACTTAAATTTGACGTAGAATTTAATATAGAATTAACGAAGTTATAATAGTTGAATTATTAGAATTAGAGTTAGTGTTATAAGGATTTTTAATAGGAGAATTATTAGTAATAGAACTTTTTAAAGGCGAAGAACGAGGTGTATCGCTAATAAAAGAAGATTTTCTTAATCTTCTTAATAGCTAAATATTAGCCTTAAATCTAGTTAGAGTAGTCTTAAAAATCGATAGATTAAGTACTTAGCTAGTTGACTAGTTTAATAAAGTCTTAATAGATATACAACGAGCTCTTATACGTGCGTCACGGGCTAATGAAGTTATTTCTTTTATAATTTCTAAAGATTTAAAATTAATTTTAACGATATCGATAATAAACTTTTTGATATCGTCGGAGATAAGACTAATAAAGACGTGCTCGGAGTGTAGAAATTCGTCTATTTGAAAGATTAAAATAATAATATCTTGAGAGATAGGATTTAGAGCTAACGGAGTTAGGATAATAATAATTTATAACGAAGATAGGATAATAGTAGTCTTCTTAATAATGGAAATAGAATAATAGCTATCTTCTTGGTGACGGCGAGATAGTATTATATTAATAAGAAAGGTTTTTCATTAATATGAAGATATAACGCATATATGTAATCAAATAATGTAGTATTTCCTTTCTTTTATAGTAAAGATAGTAAGGTAAGTAGCTTAAAAGAGGCGATAATGATTTATAATAGTAGCAATATAATAATGCAGCAATAATAAGTAAGTTGTAGCGATGATAATAATAATAGTGAGTGTAAGGGAGCTGAGTTTAATAAGTTCTTTGACGAACTTAGTGAGATTCCGACCGTTTAAATAGGAATTTCGATAATTTTGTATGCGAATTTTATTAGATAGAATATAATTCTTCGCGGATTAACGAATACAATAAATATTAATTAAGTAATAATAAAGTAAT
Source organism: Xanthoparmelia taractica (assembly GCA_033085395.1). Taxonomy (NCBI): domain Eukaryota; kingdom Fungi; phylum Ascomycota; class Lecanoromycetes; order Lecanorales; family Parmeliaceae; genus Xanthoparmelia; species Xanthoparmelia taractica. Next base: position 1,635 of record JANQBS010000443.1, on the reverse strand, counting down.
AATAAAGAATCTCCTGGAATAGCTAATGATAGTTATTTGGGCGTTGCTATTATACTGTAATAGCAAAAGGGATATAGTTAGTTAATTGGGTGTCTAAGTCTTGATTATTCTAAGTTGGAAAATTCTATCTAAGTTAGGGCCAGCCAAGCACTTGCCTTAGCCGAGTGTCAGCCAAGTACTTGCCTTGCCGAGTGCTTGGTTGGCTTGGCAAGTGCGTTTTCGTGTCACTCTACGTATAATAGAATTTCGATAAAAAATTATCTATTAATTAATAATATAAGATATCTCGAATTTATATAGATAATAATTCTTATTTCTAATTAGGTAAAGAAGATTATTAATATAATATAATATTATTTTTTGAAAGCGAGCTTAATTTCTAATATTTGCTTTATAATTAACCTAATAATAAGATAATCTAGATTAACGAAGAAAGTCGCGAGATCCTCATTGTCTATTTTCTCTTTAACGTATAAAATCTTGACTATTAATATAATTTAAGTAAACGATAAGATTCGAGATATAATATTAACTTCGTAGTCTAAAGCGAATTTTCTTTAAATTATTCTTCGGCAATCTTTAAGATAATTATATAATTAATTTTCTAAAGAGAAATTCTTATAATAGTTTTAATATATTCTTATCTTAATTAATTAATTCTCAATAAAGTAAAATTTAATATAATTTACGATAATATAATTAGCTTCGATTATATCGATGCATTCTTTATTTTATATAACTTGCTTATCGAGATATTAATTCGACTTATCGCCGATCTAAATATAATATTCGATATCTTTATAAGTTGAAATAAAAGTGTTATTATAGACGAAATAATTATTTTTAATATATAAATAGTAGAAATCTTTACAGTAAATTCTTATCGATTATTAAGAAGAAGTAAAATTATTATCTTATTAAAATTGCCGAGATCAAAAATTTAATTAATTATCGCCACGTTCTCGAAAATATAAATTTCGATTTTCTTATAATCTTATATTATTTTTATTATAATTCTATAATCGCGAAGAAGAATAAATAGATTATTAAGATAAACTTAAAACCCGATTTGCATTAATATTCTTAATTGATATCGTGATAATAAGCTATTTAATATACGAAGCTATAACTTATACTTAATTCTACGAACACTTCTATAACGAATACGAGAAATATTTATTTTAATTATTATATTCTCTTTAATAAAGACGATAAATATTCTATAATATTTAATAATCTTCTTATCGCTTATAGGATAATAATAAATAACGATTATCGTAGAAATAGAATAATCTATCTAATTGCTAAGATTCTTTTTATAAATAATACGTAGATTATTTAAACGAATTAGATTACTTATTACGTTCTTACGATCGACGATTATTTATAAATTTTTAAAGATCTCGCTTCGCTTTTAATTTCTCGATAAAAGTCTATATTATTATTAAAATATTTAATATTATTACTATCGATTGAATTTTAATATTAAGATTTTATTAAGCTTAAATTAGCTAAAATACGGGTCGGAAAGGTGTGGTATATTTGATGGTATGGGACCAGTTTTTCGAATGCCATATCGAAAGGTATAAGATATCCCATACTCCCATTGGGTTTTTAATAAATATATTACGTAAT
>JANQBS010000442.1:0-22881 GCA_033085395.1 Xanthoparmelia taractica | reverse complement strand
TTTTAATCTATTTATAGAATTTTATAATTATATAAGCGTTCGCTTAAGCTTTTTACGTATTTTTAGAATATGAAAAATATTACGTAATATATTTATTAAAAACCCAATGGGAGTATAGAATATCTTATACCTTTCGATATGATATTCGAAAAACTGGTCCCATACTATCAAATATACCACACCTTTCCGACCCGTAGATAATGTATTCTAACTAAGCTAAGTGTTAATATCTAAATACAAGTGTTATTACCAAGCGTTTTCGTAACATTTTAATTATTCTAATATCGTTTAATTAGAACTTTAATATCTCTTATAATCTTATTATATTTTCTATTCTAGTAGAATTGAACTATCTTTAATAATTTAATTTATAGAATTATAAATTTTATTATCTCGTAAAGTTCTTAAAATAGAGATCTTAAATAATTATTAATTTAGTTCTTAATTATTAAAAAGATTAATAATAGAGACGAATTAAGTATTTACGCTTTATATTTAATATTCTTAATCTTCGCTATCTTTTATACTCTTTTTTATATTAATATTAACTCTTTAATCGCTAGCTTTAACTTTATATAGATAAATAAATAATTAAAGCTATATTATAAGTCTAAATAAATCTAATATATTAAGATAATTTTCTTAACTTCGAAAATAGTAAAGATTAAGTTAATAATACTCTTTATTCTTCTTATTCTTCACGTTACTACTTTATTAAATAATATAAGCTTTATATTTCTATTTAGCGTCGCGATTATAAATTAATCGATCTTATAATAATATAAGTATTTATTTAAATTATTTTAATTAGAATAATAAAGATTAAAGTCTTCGAGAAGAATATATTCTTTAGAATAATTAAGCGTCTTCGTTATTAAAACAAGACTAGAAGAATTTTACTCTATTATTAATAACGAGCTAGGATTATATATATTATAAATATATATAGAGCTTGATTCTAATATTCTCCTCGTCTTCTTAGTGTAAAGAGTAAAGAGTTAACGTGTTAGTAACTAATCTAAGAGATCGAAATCCTACTCTTATAAGTTCTTTCCTTAGTTTACTCTCTATAACTTTCGAAATTATATTCGCTTTTTTTTTCTTTTTTCTTTTCTCAACTTAGACTCTTTCTTTAGATCTTAGAATTTCACGTAATTAATAAATAAAGTTAATTATCGTCTAAGTCGATTATTATTTACTTCTTAAGTATATCTTCTAGATAGATCTAGATATACGATATTACTTTAAATTACTCTCTAATTCGTCGTAGATTATTTTTTAGAATAGATATTATCGTCTAACTCTTAATATATCGATATACGTATATTATTCTCTCGAGCTACGTAGATAGTCTTATTTAATCTTAAGATTAATAGTAATTATTATTACGTATTACACTCTATAAGATCTATCTACTTCGCGTTATTCTTAGAAATCTTTCTTATTTAGATCGATTATATCTCGTAGAAACTACTTTAGTACTATTCTAATTAGCGATAATACTATAGTATTTTTATTCTACTAATTAAGAATTACTATATTAAGTATTTAACTATATCTATTTCGAAATTTATTTATTACTTTTAATTATTAATTACGAAGAGAGATTTAAACTTCTAGAAGATATAGAAATCGATCTTAATAATATTCTTATACTTAATAGTTTACAGAACTTAACAGTATTCTATTCGATAGCTAGTAGACTAATACGTTTATCGATAGAGATTCACTTCGATTCACGTCGTCGACGCGTAATAGTTATTAATTGAACAATTATTATAAGCGATTTTCTCAATATATAGCTAGACGCGATCTAATCTATTTTAGTTCTTAGAGAATATTCTATTAAAATATACTCGTATTAAAGATTAAAGAATATTTATATCGTTATTTCTTCTTTTCGCTTTTAATTAATAATTATATAATAAGACTTAAGCTCGTAAAAGAAGAGATATCGATATTCACGAGATCTTTAGTCTTAGTATTAACGATTTATCTCTAATAATCTCTTATAGAGCTTTTAAACGCGTTATCTAAATTCTATTTATTAACTATATAAATAGACTTAAATTACTAGAGTTATAGCTATCTCGTTCTACTTTCTTAATCGCTTTCTTTACGCGATATTAATTAATTAATTTATTTCTTATTAATCGACGCGTCGAATGTGAGGGCGCTTTTCAATTGTATCAAAGAATCAAAAATATTGGGTCATAGGTTCGGGTGCCGCGCTTCATAGAAGGCACACACCCTATTTGAACCCATATGGCCTAACAACTACCCCCCTTTCTAGGGCGACGTCCCCGGCGCCTCAAGCGTTAGCAACCCTAGACCCCGAAGGGCGACGATCCTGGAATCCTTAGCAGTTCCGAGACGACCCCTGGAGGGCTATCAGGGCCCTAGGGATTGAATCCTCGAGTTACCCTCGTTAGATTACATCAAATCCTCTAACTCGGGGTCAACTCGTTTAGAAGTTTTAATTAAAGCCGAGATCGAACTCACGCTTTTGCGGATCGACGCTTCTACCCGAAAATAATTAGCAGCTCTACGAAGTTCCTAATCCGAGTATAGCCGAGAGTACCCTACGATACTCGAACTGGACCCGAACCGAAGCGCGATACTATTGTGAGGGCGCTTTTCAATTGTATTAAAGAATTAAAAATATTGGGTCATGGGTTCGGGTGCCGCGCTTCATAGAAGGCACATAATCTATTTGAACCCATATGACCTAACATCGAAATAGACTAGTATTTTTCTTATATATAATCTACGCGTTCCCGATAAGAACTTCTATCGTTACTATAATTACGGGTCGGAAAGGTGTGATATATTTGATGGTATGGGATTAGTTTTTCGAATACTATATCGAAAGGTATAAGATATCCCATACTCCCATTGGGTTTTTAATAAATATATTACGTAATATTTTTTATATTCTAAAAATACGTAAAAAGCTTAAGCGAACGCTTATATAATTATAAAATTCTATAAATAGATTAAAAAGATATTATTTTTTAAAAAAAGTTGAAAAAAAGTTGAAAACGACTATGTTCAATAGATACCACACCTTTCCGACTCGTAACTATAATAAGAACAATTGCGAGTTAATTAAGAAGAGCGATTGCGAGTTCTTCTTCTTCTTCTTCTTCTTATTATTATTATTATAATTTTATATACGAAGTATAATTTATAATATTAAAATTATACTTAGAAGTATATAAGATCGATTAAATATATAGATATTATATACGGTAGAGTTGAATTGAAGTTAGGTTAATAATATATAATTTTAATTTTAATGATTCAAATAATAAAAACGAATTGATTCAAATCGAACACGATACAAGGGTGCAAATTCAACTATTAATAGAAAGTGAAATTTGAGAGAGAATGTCGTCTTGGGTAGCAGATAAGGAATTTCCTTCAAAAGCTCTGCCAAGGATTCTGAAGCTTTGTGCACACGCTAATAGAATGACCGGAGTTTATATGGGAAAAGCCCCCTGTGATTCGCAATGTCACTGATTATGCTACGGATTACGCCCACGTCCCTTTAAGAGCATGGATGCCGCAGCCTACTTGGCAAATCAAGGCTGGCAAGGTAATGGTCATGCACTTCATCATTCGGGCCGGGGAATCACGAAGCCTGTTCACATACCCCAAAAAGCAAATGTCCTTGGCCTCGGGAAGAAACAGCACGATACTCATGCAGATCAATGGTGGGCGAGAGCCTTCGATGATACGCTGAAGGGCTTGAATACGTCAAAGAATGAAGCTACAGGGAAGACTGAACGAGTATCGCTTGGCTCTAGTGCCCAGGCGCTGCGAACTGCGAGGACTGGAGGAACGAAGAGAATTGGACAGGGCAGTCTCTACAGCAACTTTGTGAAAGGAGAGAGCTTGATTGGTACTTTGATGCCTGAGGAGAAGGATCACCCGGTAACACAGCCGCAGTCAGAGGGCCACAGGAAACAGAAAAGGGGCGGCAACGATGTGGATCTCTCTGCGGTTGTACCGAAGGATGTTAAAAGGAGGAAAAAAAAGCGGCCGGAGCGAGAGAGAGCCACCACTGAATAATTCGAATTGATAGGCTTTGACTCAGTCCACCAATCTCACGAGCATGTCGGGCGAGAAGAGGGATACCAAAAGCCGGGAGAGGCCGAAATATTCGGAGACCGACGAACAACGACGGCAAACGAAAGCGAGAGAAAAAATCTAAGAGAGGTCTGGAAGCTGGTGAGAGTCAAGAAGTGCAAAAAAGGCCTCGGAGAACTCCTAGCAGTGATATTATGACGTCCGACAGACCTAAGAAGCGAAGCAAGGAACAACTCAATACAGTCGAGGATGCAGATCCCGTGGCAGCGAAATCGCGCAATATATCGCCGGATGGGAAATAAACAGGATAAATGTGGGAAGCGGCAACAAGTTATAGATTCTCAGCACACCTCAAGAAGCGTGAATGATTGCGTTCAGTCTGTTGGTATTGCATAGCTAAGGAACGCATGACATAACCGTGGCCCCACTATGAGCGTAGCGAATAGTGGTCCTACATCCAATTGCGCCTTACATTCAATTGCGCGTTTTTTCGTGATTTGATCCTTTTATCCCAACCCATCATTATTTAACCACACCATGGCCAATTCTTATGCTAATGAAGAGGCTCTTTTAGAAGACGCTATTTTTGACTATCAGACTAGTAAATTCGACAGTGCTTACGCGACTACGTTACACTATAGTCTTAAATCAAGACGCGTTTAATATCGACTTCGAGAAAGAACTTCGAGAAGTACTTATTAATTAGATTATTAATAACTTACTATAGTCTAAGAATTATTCTTATATAATTATATTCATCACTTAAATTAGATTAAATACTTAATTCGTCTTTATTATATTTATAATAATATAGAGTTTCTTTTTAAACTCGAATCGTTTTTAAATTAATCTTCGAAACTATTAAATAAAAACTAGGTTATAAACTTTATTAAATAATATTCTAAATATTATAAATATAAGTAAAATTCTCTAAATATCGAGCGTAAGAATATATATAATATTTAAGAGTATATAAAAGATATATAATAGATTTTAGATTAATTATAAAGAGATAAAAATATAATTTAAGAACGTTTAAAATATAAACGAGATAGACTTTCGAATTAGTTATAGAATCGCTTATTTAGTAATTATATTAAATAAAAGTAAAGTACTTTGTTTTATAAATTTAGATAATCGTAATTATATAATTTTCGTATAGTGTATTTTAATTAAGAAATAAAGTATTTTATCTTTTATTATTCTAAAAGAAATATATTCTATATAAATAAAGTAAGAATAACTTATTCTCGAATACGATTCTAGTTATCTCTTCTATTAAATATTTAAATAATTAATTAATATATATACTTAATTAGACTATTTCGATATATACTTAAATTAATATTAAAAGAGAGAATAAAGAGTTTTAATTTTAGATAACTTTAAGTTTTATTTTATATACGAAATCTAACTATATTTATAATAAAAGAAGATTACTCTATTTATTCTTCTCTCGTATTCTATATATATTACTAAGTCGTTAAATATTACCTGTTTTTAATTATTTAAATACTATTATTTCGAGACTATCGATAACGCTATTCGTCTAGAAAATAGTAACTTTAATAAATTAGATTTTCTCGTAGTACTTAATTAAATAAGATCTTAAACGTTTAAGTCTTTAATTATTTAATTAGTCTTTCGAAAGATCGAATTTATATTCTATAATCTCGAAATCGTTCTAGTAAAGATTAGATCTTTATAATTATTTACTATTATTCTTAAGTTAGTCTCTTTTCTTCTTATAAATATATTACATTTAGCTTAAAATATAATTAAATTTAAGAAATACTTTTAAAGACTCTTAATAACGAATAAATATACTATTTTAAAAGTTCTACGAAGATCTTTAGATACGTTTATTAAAAGTGTAATTATTAATAAGTTTTTAAGATAAATTATCGATATCTATAAATTTAAAAGGTTTATTTTCGTACAAATTTCGTAGAGTTCCCACGATTAGTACAATTTAATATATTTAGTCTTATTCGCTTATATTAATAAAATTTAGTCGAGTTAGTAACTATCGATAAAATTTAATTAAATTAGTAACTATCGTTACTATTAGTACAATTAGCACGATTTAGTAAATAAGATAATTTTAAAATTTATGCGTAAAGTTCTCGTAATACTCTATAATCTTAGATCTATTGCGTATTATTTCAAGTATCACTTCGAGTATTATTCTCGCGAGAATTTAATCTAAAATTTATAATTCCGAGATCTATTTCGAGATAAAGTTAAGAATTATCGCTATATATCGCTATCGAATCTTATTGTTAATTAAAAAAAAAACTTATAGAGTTAAATATAAAGCTAAGTTACGTGACTAATACTAATAGCAAGTATAGTAAATAGTATTTATTAATTAAGCGAAATTCGCGCGAATATTTAATAAAGTTACTAATTCGACGAAATTCTTAACTTTAGTCTTAATCGCGCGATTAATAATATTAAATTCAATAGAATCTTTTTAAATTTATAAATAAAGCGAGATCTTAAATATATCTATAAAAATAGGTTTTAATTAAATAAGTATATAAGATACTTACTAAGATTATTACTTAGAAGAATAAATAGATATATATTTATTAAATACGTAAATCTCTCGCTATAGTAAAAGAAATAGCTAAAGAAAAGATGGAGAAGACCTTGAAGCGAGCTACTCGCAAGGCTCCCGATGGTCCTGGACTATTTAGCGAACTATTGGTCCGGACCAGTCCAATGAACCAATGGTCCGAACTACGGGTCGGAAAGGTCTGGGATGGTCTGGGATATGGGGTGTCGATACCATACCATGGTATGGTATGGTATTGAGACCATATCATTTGATTTTTATGGGATAGTCTGAGAGACGTGCTGGTATCATGGAATAATCTAAGAAATTTCTAGTATATGTAGGGGTATCTTATGTTATATGTAGGGATATAGGAAATATACTATATATAGAAGAAGTTACTCTATATAGAATCATGCGAACGTATTCTAGTTATTATTCTAGTCATCACTTCACTTCACCATCACGTTATTAAGCATTCTAGCCATCATTCTAGCCATCACCCCACTTCACCATCGCTATTATTATCACTTCACTTCACCATCACGTTGTTAAGCTAAGCTCATCATCGCATTTAATATCGTGTTACGAAAGGCCTTCGCAATTACCTAGGGCTTGGCGAATTATTTCTATTATTATTAATATATTTGATTTATTTGATTATTAGAAGAATTACTAGCACGCTAACTACAATAGTAATCTACTATCTACCCTGCGATAGCAAATTCCCCCCTTCTCTCTTCGCATCATAAAAAGAATTTATAATCGTTCTTTATAATTACATATACTTAATAATTCTAATAACTTAAAATCGTTCTATAAGTGATTAGAGAAGAGATCGACTTAACGATCTTACGTAGATTGTAATTCAAGAAAATAATGTATTATAGTTATTATTCTAGCTATTACTTATTAGAATAGCTATATTTACTTAGCGAGATTAAATTAGAAGAGAGTTTATCTTAATATCACTTATTAAGTGCCGAAGTTTAATAATTACTTAAGCTAATTTCGCTCTAACTTATATATCAATCTAAAATTTTCTTATCTTATCCGCCACCTAATATAGAAAATAATCTACATTATAAAATATCCCTACATATATTAGAAATTTCTTAAACCATTCCATAATACCAGTAATTTCCCATCTTATATCTTTATAAGTGATCTAATATAACCCCCTCATAATACCCTTCTATAATATAATATAATACGATATAATATGAAATATCCCATCAAATATACCAGACCTTTCCGACCCGTAGTTCGAACCAGTTCGAGGTTTTAATATATAATTCTAAACTAGTTCAAGGTGTCTAGATCACTAGTCCGAATCAATAATTCTAATAATCTAGCTATCTACTTTGAGGGTCTAATTTAGCGTGAATATTTAATTACGATGAACGTACTTTTAGTAGCAATAAACTAGCGTGAAATTAGATCTCGCCCACTCTCTCACCTCATTATTATTTAATAATTTATTCAACAATCACATTATTATTATAACACCTAGTAATATCGAATCTAAGCTATCGGATGTTCGTAGTAATCTATTTACTATCGTCGCTAGGTCTACGATCTCCTTAAAGCCGCCTACACAACGTATAAGAAATAAGAATACGCGAAGAGAAATTATATTACCAAAGACCTCTCAGCCCAGAAAACGACCTCAACCTCTTACCCGACGATCTTCAGATAATTATACACCTCTCGCTAATATATCTATCGACGTTTTAAAGAGATCTAATTAAGAGGGGAGACTATCTAACGAATTATCTAACAATAACGCTTGAAATATCTCTTAAACCTTAGGTTTAGAATCCAGCGTCTCTCAGTTATCGTAGTTATTATTTAAGAGACCGAGGGCGAAGACATTCACTATTTATCAATACATCACTGTGCGGGGCGATCAATTCATCTGTAATTTCTACTTCAGAGCCTACAGTATCAATGGAGGCTTAGGAGCGATTGCTCGACATCTAAAGAAAGTACACTCTATTAATCCGTCAGCTAGTACCCTAGCTAAAAAGAGAATACGAGAGGAAATATCTATCGATGCGGCTATACTTCGTGGGGCTAAAATTAATATCAAGGCTAAAGAAAAGAGAAGAGCGAAGCTTATAAGTATTGGTCTTGATAAGACTACTCTGGAGTATCTATATCTATAATGGATTATTATAGAAGATATTTCGTTAAACCAGGTCAGAATCAACGTATTTCAAATCTTCTTAAAATACGTCAATCCCGTTGCTAATTAAATGCTTCTTAAGTCTAATTCCAATCTCAAGATCCATACTAAAGATCTATTTATCGAGGGCAAAGAACGACTTCGTCATATACTAGTTACAGCGCTATTAGATATTCATATCACGTGTGATATGTGAACGTTATCGAATTATCTTAAGCTATTAGCTGTAATTGCTTATTTTACGAACGAAAAATTAGAACTGCATGCTATGACTCTCGCTCTTGTTAAGCTATAAGGAGAATATTCTAATTAAAATCAAACGGCAATTATCCTTAACGTGCTTAATAACTATGAGATTCGTAATAAGTTGAGCTATATGATTATAGATAATGTTAAGATTAATAATACTCTCATTAACGTTATCGCTACTTCTTTAAATAATAAGGAAGTCTCTTATGACCCTCTTGAGCGACGTCTGCGATGTAATAATCACGTCATTAATCTAGCCGTTCAAGTATTTCTCTTTGAACAAATAGTAAATAATTATAAGTATCCGGAGAATATAGCTACCTCCCCATTAGATGCTTAGCTAAAACAGTGGCGTAAGCTGAAACCTCTCGATTACGGGTCGGAAAGGTGTGGTATATTTGATGGTATGGGAATAGTTTTTCAAATACCATACCGAAAGGTATGAAATATCCTATACTCTCATTGAGTTTTTAATAAATATATTACGTAATATTCTTTTATATTCTAAAAATACGTAAATAACTTAAGCGAACGCTTATATAATTATAAAATTCTATAAATAGATTAAAAAGATATTATTTTTAAAAAAAAGTTGAAAAAAAGTTGAAAACGACTATATTCAATAGATATCACACCTTTCCGACCCGTAATCTAATGAGATACTACGTGATATAATTTCTATCTTTTCGAATAACTCGCTTATTAAGAATTCGCTCTACTTCTCAAGACTTATACTTATTAATATTCTCTTTTATATATATATTATCTAACTAATTAAAAATAGAACGATTATATAAGTTAGAGTTAGAAATATAAATAGACTTTAGTTAAATAATGCTAAAGATCGAATATATATTTTAATGCCCTGGAATAGCTAATTTATAGACTTATTTATCGACTTTCTATAATATTTCGAATAAATTAATATACTACTAAGATAGCTTAATAATAATAATAGTAGTAATAGGGATAAAATAGTCTTTGTGCAGTCGTAAATAAGTCTAATCGCCCTGCTTGAGAAATATTAATTAATACTTTCTATTATAGTAATATTTTTAATTTGCCTAAGCAAATAAGATAATATTAATTATTTATATGCGGGCAAAGATAGACTATAGTAGAGATGCAGTGACTTCTCTGAGTAAATTAAGTGATTTGTTAAATTAAAATTCATAAGTTAGTTCGTTGAGAGTTTTATTAATCGTAGTTAAAATCGAGTTATTAAATAGAGCTTGCATTTACGAAAGAATTAACGACTAGAGAGCGAGATTCTATATAATATATAGATAGAATCGTAGTGCTATCTCCGCTATTTAATTAATTCTATCGCTATTTTTATTTATTTAAGAGTAATAGATAGTCGAATAAAGTAAGTTTACTTCGAGCTTCTTAAAGAGCTTCGATTAAAGCTTAAAAAGGAACTTTCTATCACGATTCGTGAGCAAAATCCTTGAGATTCTTTAATTCATGATATTAAGTCTATTAAGTAATATAGTAATCTATTAGGCGATAGAGTAGTTCTTTTTATTAGGCACGAAAGTTATCTTCTTTATAAACTTGTCTATTATAAAAAGAATAATATCGAATTTCTCGATTAATTTTAAGAATATAAGAATAAAATTTAGATTAAGTGTATAAAACGATATTAGCGGAGACTCGATTGACTATAGAAAGTTATAAGAGCGATATCGGCGTGTTTAAAGAATAAGGCATTAAGGGCAAAATCTAATATATTATCGAAGATACTTAATTAATTTATAAATGTATTAGATATTCGAAATTTTTTTATAAGACTTCTCAAATCTCAAATAATTATCTTTATAAGATATTTTAAGAACAATTTTAATTATGCTTTAAGGTATATAAAGGCGCTATACGTCGATAAGCTTACTAATATAAAAGAAAAGATTTTAATATTTCTATTTAGTGTCTTCTATATATCTATCACGAATAAAAGAAAGATTAATTATAACGTTCTCGTTGATATTCTTATTCTTAATTATTAAGATAGAGATTTTAATATAAAATAGATCTATCTTATAATTCTCTTCGAGGTCTTTAAGAAACGTAGAACTTATTTTTATAAATATAGTAGTGAAGAGAGTATCTAGCTTATTATGCTTATTAGAAAGAAGTATACTATTAGCACTTATAAGCCTTGAAAGTGTATTGAAAACGATATACTCTTTTTTAGGCTTATATCGAATATTAAGACGAAATTATCTAAGAAATTAAAAAGCTCTAATAAAACGAAAGTTTATTCTTATAATAGAGTTCGTTAAAGTTATCGATAATTATTTTATAATATTTAGAATAATAGAATAATTTATTTAAATAATAGTAATATACTAAGAAGAGTTTATTAGATATCTTATTTTCTTAAGCACTTAGACGAAGTTTGCTACTTCTAGCTCTATTGATTAGTAGTTCTTCTTAGTCTAAGTTAGGTCTCGAGAAAAAAATATAATTATTTAAATTATAGTACGAGGCGATTATTTATTCGAATTGAGTTCTTCGTTAATATAAAAGACTTATACTTTAAAACCGAACTCTTTAAAAGTATTTAAATTCACTTAAATTAATCTATTAGGATCGTAATAAATAAGTATAGAAGATTAAGATAATACTATTTATAGACTATTAAAATTTACTTATTCTAGCTTAATTAATAAAGGCAATTTAAAGCGTGAAGAATAAATACGATAAGAATTATCTTTTAACGAAGCTTCTTTTAAAAGCCTTATCTTAAGATTCAATAAAGATATTATAAGTTATATATAATAATAAATTAAGCTACGAAGATAGTCTATTAGATTAAGATAATGCTCTAAATCTCTAAGAGTTACGAGATAATTTAGCTTAATAATCGCTTTGAGTTTATTATCTATAGTAATTATTTCTAAAAAATTAATATATTAATTAAATAGATTAATATTTAAATATCTCAAAAAGATTTTCTTAGAGATAATCGAAATATTATATTTAATTAGAAATTAAAAAAGTCTTTTTAAGTAATAGAGGTGCTTAGAGAAGCTATTAGATTCAATTATAATATTATTAATATAGACCTGCGCGAAGTTCTTAAGAGCTCTTAAAATATAATTAATTCTTCTCTATACGTAGATAATTAAATTTATATATCTTATAATTAAAATATTAAATATTTCCTATTCTCGGTGCGTGACTATTGTAAGTATATATCGAAAATTAAGATATATAAGTTATTGATAGAAGAAGAATATTGCATTTAGTATTATTAGGTGAGTGCAATTAAGTAGCTTTGAGATAATATTAGATTGAAGAGATATAAGATAGACGTCTAATATAATAAGATCGTTTAGATCTCGAATATTAATTATAGCCCTATTTTTCTCTTATTATTAGATAGAGTTTTTTAAATAACGAATATAGAATAGCTAAACGAAGTTAATTACTTTATATACTTCAAACGACCTTACTGCTAGAGAGTATTAAAGGTTTTATTATTATCTTATCTGTTAGCTTAAGAGAATAGATCTTCGCTCTCTTATTATTAGATAATCTTAACTATTAATTATCTCGAAGAGAAAGCTTTATTTATTTATTCTATAACACTTTAATAAAATCTTTATTCTTTTATAAAGACGAAAACTCATCAATTAAGTTAATTAATTATTACTTTTTTAGCTTATTTTTATAGATTATCACATTATTAGAAAGCTTTAATTCTATGCTCTTAGTATTAACGAGAATTTTACTTCTAGCATAATTAATTAGAGATATAAAGCTATTAATTAGACTTATTAACGTAATAATTCTAAAAGTGACTACTTTTTTAACTTAATTCGATGATTTTAAGTGCTTTTCGGGCTTAATTATTTCTATATCAACAAAGAAGACGTTTTCGTAATCGACTTCTCGCAGCGTTCTTAGATATAACTTCTTAGGAACTTACATAGCATAATTCGTCTTATTTTTAACTATCACACCAGCAATATTAACATTAATTATATATATATATATAATTAGATTACGCTGCTTTGTAGGTTCGAATACGGGTCGGAAAGGTGTGGTATCTGTTGAACATAGTCGTTTTCAACTTTTTTCAACTTTTTTTAAAAAATTATATCTTTTTAATCTATTTATAGAATTTTATAATTATATAAGCGTTCGCTTAAACTTTTTACGTATTTCTAGAATATAAGAGAATATTACGTAATATATTTATTAAAAAACCAATGGAAGTATGGGATATCCCATACCTTTAGGTATGGTATTCGAAAAACTGGTCCCATACCATCAAATATACCACACCTTTCCGACCCGTAGGTTCGAAAATGAAGTTCTTATTAGATAAAACCTTAGGCGTAATAATAAATAGAATTTACTAAGCTCGAGAAGCGATTATAAGTACTTTCTATGCTCGAATTAATCGTTTTATATATTAATTAATATTATAAATTGTAATTTTAATAATAATATCACAACTATTAATATAAGCCTCGTTTTTACTTATATTAAGCATAATTTTTTTCGATCTTATAATATTATTTTTTATTAAAAGATTTTCTTTTAAATTATTAATTAAATAAATTTCTCTCGTAATATAAGTAATAGTCTTATTATTATTCTTTTTGAGATTTAAGAGATATATTAAAATAAGTATATATTTATCGATGTTATGCATTATAGAATTAAGTTCTTTAATACGTAGATAAGATAATATCTTTCTAATTTTCATATCAGGTAGAAGAGATAAAAGTTATTATCTATCGATCAATATCATATCGATCTCTAAATTAATATATTCTTTTTTATTCTTAGCTACATTTAATATAAATCGTAATAGAATATAAGCGTAATTTTAGTCACGAAAACTAAAATTAGTGTCTAATCTAGCTCTATTCTTAAAGTCTAATTGAATAATTTTTATAATAAAAGCATCGATATTCGTTTATATATCTGTCGGCGCTTTAATAGAAAGTAATAATTTAGAATAATATTCGACTCGTAAATGCTTATATAATTTCGATTTAAAAGAGAAAGCCAAATTATAATTCCTACAATACGTTTGAATGCCCATAAATTTAGCAAAAGAATTATCATGATATTAATTATTTAACTTATTAAAATCACGGTCTAACTGCTTCTAATAGTCGTTAATTTTAATATTCTATTGAAGCGTATTTTCTTTCGCTTGACTAGGATTTTCTTACTTATTTTTAGTCGCTTCTACTTGATAAGCAGTAGTCTTAAATTTAAAATTCTACTGAAATTATTAACGATTTCCAATATTATTTAAGCTTTCGAATTTTCGATCTGCTTAATCGAATTAATTCGTTTGAGATCGATTCGTCAAATCTAACGTGTTTTGCTATAGCCATGAATCGTAGCGAGGATTTAATTAGTAGTCGTACTGCTAAGGGCGATAAGTATTTTAATTAAAGAAGTTAAAAGGTCGAAATAATTGCTGCTAACGGTACGGCTACTCGTATTGTTACTGCTACTAATTAAATAACTGAGAAATAGAATTAAATTGATTCTACTAACCTTGACGAATTGAATTAAAAGCTAAAGAAAGGCCTTGCTGAAATATATTTTCCAGTGCATTTCGATAGGTATTTCTACGCTATTGATTCTATTAATTTTAATACTAATTCTAATGCTATTACTAAGACCTTTAAACGAAAGCTTAATATTAATACTATCTAGTATATAGCTTAAATTAAGCTACTTTCTTTATATTAAGTATTTAAATAAAGCTTATAATAGTAGTAGCTAAATTTAATAAGTCAACGAAAACACGTAATTTCGATATAATTTCTTAATAGACAAATATTAACTAATTTTAAATATTATTAATATTAGCTAATTTTGTATATCTTACTATTACTTACATATAGCTAGTAGACTCTCGTCGAGAATAAGCATCTGCTAACGTATATCTTTCTATAGTTAGATTCGAAAGTGTTACTCTCGATAATTCCTTAAATCTCGCAAAAAAAGCTCTATATTATTCTTTCACTCCACTATCTTCTATACGAAGATCTCTTCGCTTCAAATTTAATAGCTTTAAGATATATTAAGTAAATATAGAATCACGAAAACAAGTATTTATATTGATACGAACTATAGCTTCTTCTTTCATAGCTGTCAAATTATAAATTCTTTTAATAAATAGAATCACACTACGGTAATACACGTTCTTTCTTATAGTTATAATCTTACTCTCTTCGTAAGACTTATCTAAAAAAGAATCGAAATAGCTTAATTCTATAGCATTTCATTTGCTATTAGAACTCGATATTTCTATTATAATTAATTTAGATTCTTTAGGCGAGTCTTATTCTCCCCTAGATTTAATAAATAAATGTAAGTTATTAATAGCATTTGTGACGGCGAAGTTAATAGTATTATTAATTATATCTTATAGCTATTGGGCTGTGAAATTGATAGTTATTTTAGGTGTAGTTTGGCTTGACTACCTACAAGAAGTGCTTAAATTACTTAAATTAATAATATCTATAGCAGTAGAATCCTCACGAATTATTGGTGGCGATAATGTAGAAGACGAATTATTAATATCAGTAGAATTATTAGTAGGGTTATTATTATTAATATTAGTAGAATTATTGCTAGTTGATAATCGATTAGGTATATTTTTAATGGAAAAAAAAATTAAAGAGTAAGTTTTTAAAAGGCTGAGTAACTTACTTAAAACGTCGAATAGATTTACGAAAAGTAGGTTTATTAATAACTTAATTAGATAGCCAACGATCTTAAATTAAGGAATAAGTAGTTATCCTTAATGAATCAGCAGTAGAATTAATAGTAGTAGTAGATATTAACCTAATAGGCCTGAGAGTGTTGAACGTAAGATGCTTATAAATCTTCTTAATATCGTTAGATATTAAATTAGCGTATTTGTGACCTATAACAATAAATTTCTAAATATCAAATACGAGGCTAAGTACTTATCTATCTACTAAAGTAGTTAGCGTTAATTTGTGAGACTAATTAATATAAGAAGTAAAAAAAAGGGAAAAAGGCTTTTAATAGACAAAGAGCAGAGAGAAGTTAATAAGATCTTGCTAATCTAATAGCTTATCTATTTAATAGATTCGATAACGATAAGTGAGCTATATTAATAAAGAACTTCTTTTAAATCGATTCGATAGTTAATTGATATCGAAAAGAGCGTTGCTATCATGTTGTTATGGAAAAAGATTTGAGATTGATGATTGAAAAGTTTATCGAATTCTAAGAATCGCAGTGGCGGAGATCTACTAAGAAACTAGTATACATTTGACCTAGCTTCCCCGTTCTTTCCCCGAGCCTTTGGCATACAGAAAAACCATGATAAATAGCGTGTGTTTAGCCCCAGAGAACACACGTTCTAGTTTCGAGAATATAGTAGATATGAAGTAATGAGATCTATGTGACGCTCTTAGATGAGACTCTCTTCTCCTTCGTCTTCTTTGCGATATCAGGTCTTTCTATAGGGATAATAGATATCTCAACGAGTTGTGAGTGATCATCTAAAGCTCATAGAGTAGGTGCTTGAGTGATAGGACGTTTTCGGAAGGGTTTTGATAACATAATTTCTCTACGAGACTTGAGATTACGCGTGTGCTTAGCAGGTCTATCGAAGGAAACCGCAGATGTTGTAGCGATGATAAAAGGGTTTATAATATTCGTACGGATCTTAGATAGCTTAGATTTATAATTATTAAACGTTATAATAACGTGACGAGGTGAGTGTTAAATATTAAGTTAAATTAGTTATATATTCGAGTGACTTTTACTAGTAATTCTTTAATTAGTTCTATTGCTATTAAAAATACGTTTAATATACTTAGATATTCGCGTTAAATCGAGTTTAAATTTTGCTAGATTAATAACTTTAGACTAATTAGTTTAGATCGTTCGTTTAGCTACTTAAATAAGTCTAGAACTATTCTAGATATTATTAAATAATCTATAGACGAACTAGTTTAAGACTAGTTTATTCTAATAGTTTATTTATTTAAAACGAACGATCGGGAGTCTTAACTAGTTAATAAGATCGTTAAATCTAGTCTTCGAAAGTTAAATTATAGTGTTTAAAAGCTAGTTCATGATAATTAGATCGTTTATCTTAATTAGCTAACTATAAAGCGAGATATTCGTAGAATAGAAGACGATTTTAAAATATATACGCAATTAAATATAGGGCGCAATTGGATATAGAATCACTATAAGCGTAGTGAATAGTTGGGTCACGATTATATGTTGAACTTGAGGGTAGTTGCGAGAAGCACATGCCATAGAATATCGGGGAATGAATTTCCACTGCGATAACTATGGAAAGCGTTATAATTCAACAAAGTATCAGGCGACTTACTGCGACCATGACTTTTAATATTAACACTGGCAAAGAAGATTTCTAAGGTGCCCTAGGCCTAGAAATTTTAATACTAGATAGATTTAGTATTAGGAATGGGGTCTTGGGTCCCAAGCGAGAGAACTCTAAACCGCTTGATATACGTATACTTGACAGACCCTTGGCGAACAAGCTTAAATAAGCGATCTTCTTAAGTTTTCTTTTCTTTCTTCTTAAGAATTAATCTTATTATTAGATCTATATATGAAATATATATCTTTCTAATTTTATATTATTATATAATTTTAAGACTCTAATCTAGAATTAAATCTAATAATTTTAATTCTTTTAATTCTTCTTGTAAATAGCGATTCGAAATTAGTATAATAATTACGATTAGAGCGCAGACGTCGCGATTTTAAAACGAATTCTTATCGTTAGATACAATATTGAATTAGAATATTATTATAATTTAATCTAAAGAATTAGATTATATCTTAGATCTTAATAAAGAGATTTATATTAAAATCGTCGATAATAATCTCGATAAAAAATTAAGCGATAATAATAATTAGAAAAGTATATTTAGCGAAGAGTAAGATATAAATAAATAGAGTATACTTACTTTAAACGAAAGAATCGCGCGCGTCACTCGTAAGCGAGATAAATTAATATAGTAACGTCGATTCGAATTTCTTAAAGTAGAAATTAATATACTTAAACGAGGTTAAACGTCTATAGATCGCAGTCGCAATAACGAAAATAATATATTTAAGTTATTTATAACTTAAGATATAAAACGAATCGCTAATATCGATCTTGAACTTAATAATATTATCTCACGATCTCGTAAATTAATTAGATTAAAAAAATTATTAATTTATTATAATAAGTCGATTAAAAAATATCGTGACTTCATATAAGAGATTAATAAAGTATTTCGTCTTATATAAAAAAATTACTTTATCGAAAAGAATAAAATTCTTTAAATATATTAATTTCTTAATAATAATTAAAAAGAACTTTAAGTTAATAAGAAAGATAAGTATTTAGATTATTATTATACTTAATAGAAGTTTATCAATTTTCTATTAAATTAAATTAAGAACTCGATAAATCGCGGTCTTGATATTATTTAATAATATATCGATATTTAATAGAGATAAAATTAAATAGTGCGTTAATTTAATAATTATCTTCGATCTTTAAAGACGTAAATAAATCTCTATATCGAGAATTAATAAATATATCACTTATTTACGAAGCTTCGTCTAGAACTTTATTATAAATTAATTAATATTTAGATAATATTAATAAAGCGAGATAAGCTATTAACGCTTATAACACGCTTAAAAAATAATATAAAAAAATTAAATTCTTCTTTTAAAGAATATAAAATTAAGAGTATTTCTATTTTTTAAGAAAATTAGAATCGAGAAAATTAGAATTCTTAATATAAAAATAATAACGAATCGCAATCGTCGTAAAGATAGAACGAATTTTATTTAAATAATAAACGACTTAAAGATAATAAGTCTAAAAGCGATAAGTGAAAGAATCTTAATAAGATTTAATATTATAATTATAAGAAGTATAGCTATTATATTGATATTTATATTAAATCGAAGAAATAAAAAGCGAGTGATTTTAATAAGATCTTAGTTGAATTTATTAATAAGTATAAGCTATACGCGATAAAATTGTCGAAAAAAGATAAATTCTTATCGAAGACTTCGTAGCGACGAGTGTAAAAATAGAAGTAATATCGATCTAATTATTAAATTATAAGAATAAGATACTTTTAAAGAATTAGAGCGAGTAGCTAATTCTCGATAAATTTTATTTTAATATCGATATCGATATCGAGGTAAATATACTTAAGTAGCGCTTTATACTTAAGTATAATTTAATTAAGATTAATAATTCTTTATTAAAGTCGATTTGAATAAATAATAAGTTAATATATTATTACGATATTTATTTAATAAAGTATCGATTACGAGATAATTAAGATCGTATTAAATGTTACGAATGATATATATTTTATATTATTAATAAAGAGAAATTCTTAATAATACTCGATCTTTTTATTTTAATCGATAAGAATATTAAGATAAATATAATCGATTAGACTTAGCGTTTCGAAGTTAAAAAGTAGTTATTTAAGATTCTAAAATCTTAATAATTTATTAACGCTTTAAATAATTATAAGATTCTTTATACTTTAATTATAATAAATATTCTTATATAGAAGAAATATATTAATAATATATTAAAAGTATATAATATTTAAATAAATGGCGTAGAGACTATTTAGAAGCTTTTGAATAAATTAAAATAATATAAAGATATATTCTTATCGAAAGAGATAGAATAACTTTCGTCGCATAAGAATTATAATCACGCTATTAAAATAATAGCGAAGCCTTCGTTTAGCTCGCTATATAATTTATCTAATATCAAGCTCGCGATATTAAGAATCTATCTCGACGAAGCTCTAATAAAGAATTAAATTAGATATTCTATAAGCTTAATAGAAGTCTTTATCTTATTTATTTTAAAGAAGAATAAAGAATTATATTTATATATCGACTATCGTGAACTAAATAAGATAATTATTAAGAATTATTATTGGTTATCGTTGATTAGCGAGACGCTTAATCGTCTAAACGACGCTAAGCGATAGATAAAATTCGATTTAAAGAACGCTTATTATCGAATGCGAATTCGTAAGAGTAACGAGTGAAAAATAATATTTCGTACTTGTTATAACTATTTCGAGTATATAATAATATCGTTCGAATTAATAAATATCTTAATAATCTTTTAAGCTTATATTAATAAGACTTTAACGAGATTAATAAATCGTTTCTACGTGATATATTTAAATAATATTCTTATCTATTTTAATTTAAAAGATAAATATTTAAATTATATAAAATAAATATTAGATCGACTTCGGCGATACGATCTTTATATAAGTTTAAAGAAATGCGAGTTCTTTATTATTAAAGTGAAATTTCTTAATTTTATAATATCTATTATTAACTTTATAATAAATAAACGTAGAATAATTATAATTTAAGAGTAATCGAAATTAAAGAATTATTATAACGTGTAAGTCTTTTTAGAATTTATAAACTTTTATCGAAGATTTATTTATTATTATTCTTAAATTATAATTTCTTTAACGAGACTTTTTAAGAAAAGCGAAAAAAATGTTAAATTAAGATTCTTTTTATAACTCGAAGTCGCGAAGTATATATTTTAGAAGCTAAAGGCGATCTTTATAGATGCGTCTCTATTAAAATACTTTAATTCTTATTTATTAATTCAAATCAAGATTAATACTTCTTTATTCGATCTAATATATATTTTAACTTAATTATATATAAATAATTAATAATATTTCGTCGCTTTTTATTCGAGAAAGATAATCGACGCGAAGTATAACTATAAAATATATAATTAAGAGCTTTTTATAATTATAAAGACGTTTAAATATTAGCGCTATTATTTAGAGAAAAGTTTTTATCTTATTAAAGTTCTAATTAATTATAATAATTTAAAATACTTTATAAGATAATCGATATTAAATAATAAATAAGTTTGTTGAATAATAAAACTATCGTCTTATAATTGCTTAATTTCGCATAAATCGAGTAAAATAAATCTCGCTAATACGTGATCGAGACGACTCGACTATAAGAACAAAGAAGATACGATTAATAAACTTTTTTCTACGCTATAATAGAAGCTAATTAGAATCGAATATCTTTTAAATCTCGTTTTTATTATTATTAAAATAATATACAAGAATAACGTAAGCTATACGCATAGATAATATAATCTTAATTATAAGTATTTTATAATAATTAATAATCTAAGTATAAATAAGAGTTTCTTAAATATTAATTCGCGGAAAGAATCGTTTATAAAAAAGATAGCGCTTAAAAATTTAATAATTATAATAATATAAGAAATTTACTTAAATATAATATATTTTTTAAGATTTAAGAAATCTTAATCTTAAATTAGAGGGAGTTTAAGCGAGATATTTATTTAATATAAACGTGACGAAGTTAATAAGCGATTTAACTCTATTATTAAAACTATTAATTAAAAATAACTCGTTTCACGCTTAATTGCCAAGATATTAATAATTAGCGAAATAGTATATAATATAAGTAATAAGCTTATTTATAAACTTATAAAGATACTTTAATAAAAGAATATTTTTATTAAATAATATAAAGCTAATAAAGCGTAAACTAAGCGAACGCGAAGCGTCGAAGCTTAAACTTAGAATAGTTAGAGATTATTAAGATATAATAATAAATTATATATTCTCGAAGAAGACTTAGTTCGTAAAGAGCTATTAAAATATTATTACGATAATTTTATAATAAATTATTTCGATATCGATAAGATACTCGAATTAATAAGTAGAAAATATTATTAAAATAATATAAAAGTAGATATTATAGAGTACATTTATATATATAATATCTATTAGCGTGTAAAAATAAAACGCCATCGCTTCTATAGTAAGTTAAATGCGCTTTCGCTACCCACTAAATTATAAAGGGAAATTATAATAAACTTTATAATAGATCTTTCGCTAAGTAAGCGTAAGAATCGCGTTTATAATACGATTCTTATAGTAATCGATAGATATATTAAAATAATAAAATATCTATTAATTAATAAGATGATTAATACGATATAACTCGAAGAGTTATTTATAAAAGAAATCGTACTTCGATATAAAGTATTTAAAGATATTATTACGAATTGAGAATTTATCTTTATAAGTGCGTTTTGATTAGAAGTCTATTATTAATTATATATAAAGCGTAGATTAAGTATTATCTTTTATTCTTAAATTAATAAATAGATAAAACGATAAAATTAGATTTTAAAATATTATCTTAGAGTATATTATTCACAGCGATAAGATAATTAAGTAGATCTTTTATTAATTATTAAGTTTATATATTATCGAAGCGAATATAAAACGATAGATTATAATTTATTTCTCGTAATATATAACTATTAATTAAAACTTAAGCTAGTCGCTAGAAATAGCGTTACTAAAAAAGAGATATTCGTAGCGAAAGAACGTATTAAAGAAATCGATATAATTCGATAAGAGCTTAAGAGATATTAATAAAGCGTATAGAAAACGTAGACGAAGTCTTATAATAAGAATTATTAATCGTAAATATTTAATTATAATAATTTTATTATATTTTCTACGAAGAATTTAAAGTAGAAAAGATTAAGTAAGAAACTTTTTAATAAGCTAATTAATCTTTTTCGAATATAAAGATATATCGAAAAACAAGCGTATTAACTATAACTATCGCCAATCTACGGGTCGGAAAGGTGTGGTATCTGTTAAACATAGTCGTTTTCAACTTTTTTTCAACTTTTTTTAAAAAATTATAT
>JANQBS010000441.1:0-23103 GCA_033085395.1 Xanthoparmelia taractica | reverse complement strand
ATTTTTTAAAAAAAGTTGAAAAAAAGTTAAAAACGACTATGTTCAACAGATACCACACCTTTCCGACCCGTAGATATATATCGAAATAAATCTTATTATCTTATTTTCTAAAGATATCTATAAATCGTATAATATTATTAATATAAAAGTAAAAAGATATAAACGTTACGTCGAATCGAGATATTAAAAAAACGATCTACTTTATAATAATATTTAAGATTTATTTTATTCTTTTTATAATAATTATAAATATATAATAACTTTCTTTAACGATAAGATTCTTAGATTTAATATCTACTTTATATTAAATAAGATAGAACTTACGATTCTAAAAGCGTTTAAGTGATTTCTAAATTAAGTAAAACACGATAATTATAGATATATTTAACTTCGATTCGACTATAATATCGAGTATAATAATTATAATATATACGTATATCGTCTATTCAAAGATATTATCTAAAAGAAAATTATCTCTAATAATTCTTAAATAAATAATAAATTAACGATTTAATAAAAAGCTAGCGCTATATTTAAAGAAAGTAAACTATCGTAAAAGTATTAGACGAAGTTCGTTCGTGTATTTAATTATCTTCGTAATCTATAACTAATCTCGAATCGAGATATTATCTCTTACGAGGCCTATATAAATTATTTATCGAATATATCTTATCTTCGAATTATCGAATAAATCGAGTATTATTATATATATATAATTAATATTAGATAAATTAAGCATTAAGATTATATATATAAGAATAGACTAATTAACTATTAAGCTAATAAATTTTATTATATACTTCTACTTAATAATAAGATCGAAATCTTCTTTAACGTTATTTAAATTAATAATATTTCGCTTAAATCAATCTTAATAAAACTTGCTTCTTATAAGATATAATAAATTATTAATATTAAGATTCTAGAAGCTCGCAATAAGCGTTATAATAACGTTATTAACGCTATTTAAAAGTTCGCTTTAATATTCATTTTAAAGCAGAGAGTCTTTAAAAAAACGCGAACTCTTTAAAGCGATTAACTTTATCGCGATATTAGTTAAAAGAAAGTATTTTACGAAGATTAAAATCTTAATTAGAGTATAGCATTCGACTTAAAGAGCGTTATCTCCGCGTATATCTCTAAGAAAATCGTCGAAATCACTCGAAACGCTTAATAATAAGACGCTAATATCGTTTATAATCTCTAAAGACTCGATATTAATTAATAAGTTTATAATATAATTTATAATAATTAAAAAAATTTTAAAACGCGAATTTTTAAGACGATACGAAATTCTTAAAAGCTTATCGTAATCTTATTTTAAACTCTCTCGTCTTATTAATTAAAGCTAATACTTTTAAGCTATATAAATCTTAAAGTTATAAAAGACAATAACGAACGTATATTAAAAAATATAATAAAAGCTTATTATATAGAAAGAAGTCGACTCTCTCGTAACTAACGATATTTAAACTTTAATAAATTTTTTCTCGAATACGTATATTTTAAAGAATAAATAAGTTTATAAAATTAAGCGTAAATCTTAAGAAGAGATCGCTCGCTATAAAATTTATTAAATAATATATAACTTCGAATAACGCGAGAATATAGACTTTAATAAGATTTTCGTCTTCGTTATTAGATTTATAATTATAAAATTATTTTTATTTTAGCGATAGCTCTAGATTAAGAGCTAAAATAAATAAGTATTAAAATAATCTTTCTCTACGATAACGTAAAGAAAATTATATATACTATATAACTTATTAACTTTAAAGTTAATAATAAATATAAGATATATAGATTAAAGAAGACGCTATATAATTTAAAATAGTTTTTTTAGAATTTAATATAATACTTTAATAATATATCTTAAGAAGCTAAGATTCGAGCTTATTACGATTAATTACTCGATCTTTAATAACGATATTTTATTAATTAATCTTAATAAAAAGAAAATTTAAAATATTAAAGATAAGCTTTATAAGCGCTTTAAATAATCGATTTAAACGCGTATAACTATTATCTTAATATAATTATTATTAAAGATCGAGTTAATTAAATCTTATAACTCGATTAAACGAGTTATATTTAGAAATTTATTATCGAATATAATATATAAGAGAGTAAAGAAACTCTTATCTTAATAAATATAGAGAAGTATTAGATCGCTAAAGAAGACTTTTAAATAATCGAAGCTTTTCGTATTATCTATTAATTAGCTATTAATTCGCTAATATATATAATATTAGATATTACATTAAATATTATCTATATTATTTTAGTAATATCTCGATATAATTTTAATTTAAATAAGTCTTATTAAAAGATTATTAAACGTATCTTTCGATATCTTAAATAAACGATTAATTATTAATTTATCTTTCGAGAAGATTTAAATCTTTATTCGAGTATATTAACGCTGATTAAGCTAGCGATTAAGATACTCGATATTTTATTTTCGAGTACGTCTTTAACGTAGATAGCGCTACGATTAATTAATTATTTAAGCGATAATATATTATAGCGCTTTTAATCTATAAAGTCGAGTATATTAATTAAATATAAGTTATTAAAAAAATCGTTTAATTACGTAATCTTCTTAATTAGCTTAATCTCAGCGATTTAATTATTAAGACGATAATAATCTATTATAATAATTAGAGTGTAATAGTCTTAATTAAGAATCTCTAATTTTATACGCGCACTAAGTATATCGATATTTAATATTACTACGTGCAAAAGTAAGTTATTATCGAGAATATCGCTCTAAAATATATTCTCACTAAAAAATAAGTAATCGACGAGCTTATTAAGACTCTATATAAGAATAAGTTTAATCGCTTTCGAGATCTAATTAAGCTAAAATTACTTTTCTAAGTCTTATTTTAAAAAAGCTATTCACTCTTAGTCGCCGCTACTATTAGCTATTATTAATAAGTTTTATTTCTAGAACGATCGCTATATAAGATCTTATAGCCGACTAGATATAGCTAGAGAAATTTTATTTAATTATTTTATTTCATCTTTAGATATATTCTTTAATCTTGTAATTATTAATTTTTAATATATATCTATTAAACTTAAAAGAAAGTTTTCAAATAATCGTTTTTTAATAAAAAGTGAAATATTTATATAAGATACTAGAACGAATATTAGTATCTTTTTCTTTTCGATATAGTCGTTTTTAGCCTTTACATTAATTATTCTTTTTACTTTAATTACTTATCTTTTATAAGAGAGAAGAGAGTTTTTCGCGCTAATCGTATTTAAGTTTTAAAATCCGTTAACTTTAAATCCCGTATAAGTTATTCTACTATTAGACCATATGGGTTCAAATAGGGCGTGCGACTTCTATGAAGCGCGGCACCCGAACCCATGAGTCATATTTTTGGCTTTATGGTACAATTGGAAAGCGCCCTCACATCTACGTTCAAAAAAGAGCCCTCTAATATAAATTTCGAATTTCACACTAGTTACCCGACTTTTATAGAGATGGAGGGTCTACGAGAATACGCTCGAGAGGGATTTTTGAAATTCGAATCACGTGACACGCTAAGGCGTGCCTTGTAATCTCGCTTTTCTAGCTAGTACTTCTTAGTCAATATAACTACTACGTGTTCTACCTTATTTTTTAATATACTTAATATATATACTATCGAGTATATAGCTTAAATTAAGTTATTTTTTTATATTAAGTATTTAAATAAAGCTTATAATAATAATAGCTAAATTCGATAGATTAATAAAAATACGTAATTCTAATACGATTTCTTAATAGATAAGTATTATTTAATTTTAAATATTATTAATATTAGCTAATTTTATATAATTTATAATTATTTATATATAACTAGTAGACTTTCGTTAAGAACAAGTATTTATTAATATATATTATTTTATAATTAGATTCGAAAGTATTATTTTTAATAATTTAATCTTATAAAAAGCGCTCTCTACTATTCTTTTATGTTATTATCTTTTATACGAAGATCTCTATATCTTAGATTTAATAGCTTTAAAATATATTAAATAAATATAAAATTACGATAAATATTCTTATCTATAGCTATAATCTTATTCTTTTCGTAAGATTTATTTAAATAGTAATCGAAATAAATTAATTCTATAGTATTTTATTTATTATTAAAACTCGATATTAATATAGCTTTTATTAAAATTCGAGTTACGAAACTAGATTACGTAGTATACCAAGACGTATCTTATAATCTCGCTTTTCTAGCTAGTACTTCTTAGTTAATATAACTACTATATATTCTACTCTATATTTTAATAGATTATAAGCTCGAGCTATATTTAATAGTAGTCTAATTATACTATAACTTATCGCTATTACGATAGCTCTTTAATATCTATCGCGATATTAAGTATCGCTATAGCGATTATTTAATAATCTCTTTATTATAGATATATATTATTTTAAAATAATTATCTATAGTCTAAACAACTATAACTCGTTATTAATTCGAGAGGTTAAATTTATCGCTTAGCGCTTTTTCGCGATTATTATATTATAATTAATAATAACGAGTCTCGATAAGAGATTAATTAAAATTATATATTCGTTAAAAATCTTTAAAACATTATTAATTTCTCTACGTAGACTACGCTAAATAAAGAAAAATACGATTTTATTTAGTATATCGAAATATTAAATTAGAGAATAAGTATTTAAACTTTAAATCTAAAACTAATTATATAATACTCGCGATAATAATTAGAAATTAATTATTTTAATTATTATAAATAAAGATTAGATTTAACTACGTTAAGAAAAAGTAGAATAAATAAGATTAATTATTATTTTAATATTTACTAATAAAGATTAAATAATAGATTTAATCTCTTTAATTTTCGCTAATAAAGATTAAAATAAAGATAAATAAATCTTAAAATTAAAACGCTTATTTTTTTAATCTTTATTAAAAATTATAATAAAAAATAAATAAATTAAATATCGTTATTATAAAGATAAGAAATCTTTTAATATATATAAGTAATCTCGAGAGAAAGAGAAATATAATTAAACGAAAATTAATAATAAATATTTAAAATATATATTATAATACTTAAATTAAGATAGTTGAAATAATTATAAGTAAAATAATTAATATAATTAATATAATTTAAATAGAAGAGAGTCTTTAAGACTTATAAAGCTTAAGAATTTACTCTCTTATTATTCGTTTATATTATTTAGTTTAAATTTTAAATTCTTATATTTTATAAAAGAATTATCTTAATAAAGCGCTATTAATTACGCTATATTAATTTATTTCTTCGCTCTTCGATAATAAAGATCTCGTTTATATTAAATTAATCTTAAAATTAAAAAAGATTTTCTTTATATATTTAAATTATTTACAAATTTATTAAATAGCGATATTAATATCGATTATACTTTAATTATTCTCGCTAACTTTAATTATACTTTAAAATAATTTATTTTTAAAATATTTTCGAAGCTAATTATTAATTAAGATCTTCTCGATTTTTAATTGAAATTCGATTTATTAATATTATTAATTCTAAGAACTTTAAATTCTAATATTATTAACTAAAAGAATTAAAATTTAAATTTCTTTAAATCGCTTTAATAATATTAATAAACTTAAAAATATTTTTAATTATTAAATATAAAAATAATAATTTAAAGATAAGCTAAAGCTTTTAAATATCTAGCGATATATTATTAGAAACTTTATAATCTTAATTACTATTAACGATAATTCTATTATTATTATTAAAATTAAGATAAGAGTAAATTTATAATAAGATTTATATTATATTTAAATCTCGCTATAAGCGAAATATTCACTTTATAACTAAAAATAAAAATAATATTAAAGATATCTAAACGACCTTTAAGAAGTTTAAATCTCGAGATCTTAATATTTTTAACTTTATCTATAAAAAGATAAATAATATTATTCTTATAAAATATAATAATAATTTTTAAAATAATATTAATAAGTTTATAAAGATATTAAAAGAGTTTAATACTTTTTTTCTAAGCTTTATTTCGATAAAAATTAAAAAATTTATTATTTTTACTCGAATTTAAACTTAATCTATAATTTATATTAATTAGATTTATAATATTTTCGTTTATAATAGCGAGTCGAAATTTAATTTAAATTCTATTATTATAAGATTTATTAATATTATTATAAATATTATTAGTTCTATTATTATCGTTAAAATATAAATATTAATCGCGTTAATTAATAATATCTTTATATATACTTTATAAAATATAACATTCCTCTCAAGTCTCGACAACCTCAACTTCCTCTTTGGCCAAACAGAAGCAACAGCCGACACTTCCCACGACCCTACAACACCAACACCACCTCGTTCCGTCAGATCGCCGGTGACTACGTCGCTTCTTTGATTTGAGCTTTAAATTCTTGCATCTAAGTCCCATTGAATTGGACATTCAGGTCTACGAGTGGTGAAACATGCATTCGTAATTGAGGTAGATACATGATTAACGAGCGATGAAATGATTGATTGACAAAATCCAACGAAAGCCATGAGGCTACCACATTCCGGTAACCGCAGGGCTACGTGTCAAGATTTGCCCTTGATCCCGGACAATTCATGCGGATTCAAGGGTAAACTTCCGACATCATTTGCAGACAGCCAAACGTATACGAAATAGATTGCTAAAGACTGTAAGTATAGTATATAGAGGCAGAAATTCGATCGAACCATAAGCCTCATTTTTTCTCTTTCCTCACCGCCCTGCCAATTGCAGACCTTAACGGCATGTTGTGCTCTGGCGGCGCATCAGGCTCCCAAGCGAAGACCACATCGACATCTTTTCGAAATAGCAAGCAGTGCGTGCTGCCTCCGAAATGGAACATACCAATTTGCTCACCGGCCTTGACCTTCTGGCCTTGGGCCACCGTGATCTCGTTCGACGAGCATTCGGCCATGCCGACGGCAACAAAGCCCATAAGACCGATATCGGGGTCATCGGCTTCGATAAAGACGACTGCGCGTGCGGCTACTTGTGTTATATAGGCTTGCGATTGGTCGGGTCCGGCTGGGTCAGGCTTGCCATCGGGCTTCGCAAAACCTTCGAAGTAGTTGGCGGAAAAGTAGGTGCCTGGGACGTTGAAGGCTCGGACGATCGTACCTGAGACGGGGCTGTGCCAGCGGTGGTAGCTGAGAGCGCTGAGGAAGGCTTGATAGACTGTGCCGTGCACAAACTGAGGAGTGAAGGGGTCGTTATCGAGCATGTCCGCAAGAGAGTAGGGTTGACTTTTAAGCCAGAATTTGGCTTTCTCATGGACCTCGTTTTGACGTCGGAGGTGAAGGACAGCGGACTCGCACGCACTGTAGATGATTGCCTCTTTTTCGGACGGCCCCCCAATCGGCAGACCTGGCAGTTGATTCCCTCGCTTGGCAGGTTTGAAACGGTTGAGCTCCAAGGGGGCGCACGTCGTCGCGAAACTCTCGGACGAAGAAGTTATCCCAAGACTTAAAGCCGTAGTGGGGTGCCTTTGTATCGCACACGTAAAGCCGGTCGAACGAGTAATCGGTGATGTCATTGTTCCTCTTGATCTCTAGCTGCTTGATCACTTCCTCATTCAGCCAACCATTTGATTGGTCTGTGAGGACATCTGTAGAAAGAGGCGAGCCTAGGAAGACTGTCCATCTATACAGAATCTTGGTGAACTGCTCGTTAACATCTCGACGAAGGAAGAACGCATTGCCAGAACTTGTACTCATAGGCCAGTCAAGAATGGCATTGATCGGAAAGCCAATCAGCCCTACCTCATTGGCAATGATACTCCATTGGGGACCGCTATCCATGATATGATTGATGAGCTTCAGCATATGGTGAAAGTCGCGTACTTGAGGCTTGTGCTCGGGATCCCGATTATACGGATACTTCTCAGGTACTTCCTTAAACATCAAGAAGGCCAGTATCTTCAACTTGACATCGTTCTCAACGAGCCTCTCAAACTCGCGCAGCTCATGTTTCCAGTCTTTGTCTTGGTTGTCGGCATCGTCGATAAGCT
The DNA here is from genome assembly GCA_033085395.1 of Xanthoparmelia taractica. Classification (NCBI taxonomy): domain Eukaryota; kingdom Fungi; phylum Ascomycota; class Lecanoromycetes; order Lecanorales; family Parmeliaceae; genus Xanthoparmelia; species Xanthoparmelia taractica. The sequence goes on along the minus strand of JANQBS010000441.1, from coordinate 15,049 downwards.
TGTCAAGCCACTTGCGAGTCCAGTGATTATCCTGAGGCAGCCAGTGGCCAAGCTTATGGGGTTGAATAGTCATGCTGAGAAGGGTCGAGATGTCTTGATCTGGTTGTATCAAACCACTAACAATTTTGCCCTGATGTGAAAGTCATGAGAAGAGGAGAGCATAACCAGGGAGAGGCCAGAAGTTTTTAAGTATCGCAAAGCCTGTCTGTCATTCGTGTCACTATCGAAGTCACCCTTCCTGTCCGACGCATTCCCACGAACGATGTCATGCAGCAATCACACTGCATGATTGGCATAGATCCCGTCCTATTGAAAATCCTCAACGCAATGTATGAGTATGAGTGACGAACAATGCTCTGCGGCTTTTTGGAATCAGCTGAGCTCTCGTATATCTTAACGTGGACTTTTTCCAATACCGGCATACAATGCATGGGGTTGAGTGACAAACATCATTTTGTGGGGTTTTTGAACGAGCAGAGCTCCCGCGTATCTCATCTGGACCTTCTCCAACAACGTCATTCAATGCATGGACGTGGATAATGGAAACTGCGTTGTGACGTCTTTGACGAAGCTAAGCTCTCTCGCATCTCACAAAGATAAGTGTGAGTGCCGAATAATACTACACGGCGTTTTGGATACGCCGAGCTCGCCCTGTGGTGCCACGGCGGTTTTACAGAAAGCGGGGTGAATGCGGGATAATGAAAGGTGATCAAAGTGTTACCCCCACTCTGTTCCTCTGTGACAGCCTTGTCGCCGTTACATATTTACACTGTTACGTTGGCGGTCGCGGAGGAAAGAAATAATAGGAGCTGAAATCGTTCCCGTGGGAATATGGGACATATATGTGTTGCGTCACCCTCATGGGTCATGATCATCCATGGCATTCCCATCGCCACTATTGTTATGGATATAACGAACATCTATAGGTCAGCACCATAATTACTCCAGGTATCCATGGTAACTTGTCTTATCCAAGGGTATGCACATTCAACCAGGGTGATGCAACACATGTAATATACTAATTAGGCGCTAGTGGGTAGATGTCGATCAGGCAATGGGCAGAATTACGCCCCGCAATAACCCTAAGGGTGATTGGTTTGTTATTGACTACTATCTACCTTTACTAATATTTACTTTAGTTATTCGTTAGGATCTAACTAGTAACTTTAGATTATAGATAGATTAAGAATAATCACTATTATAATATAGATTATAATGTTTAAATTCGTTTTAGATTGTCTTAGTATATTATATAACGTTTTTACATAGTAATATTAAAATTAATTAATAGAAAGTCTATATTCTAATAACTAATTAATACTTAACGAAGATATCTTCGATCGCGTATATTCATTACTCGTAATATTAAATAAGAGATTACGAGAATAATAAAAGTTATCGAAATAAGCGAGATTCTTATTTCGTAGAATAAAGAACTTTAAAAAGTTCGATCTATTTAATCTAATCTAAATAATTATAACGATAATAAAGTAAATTTAAAATTAATACTAGAGAATAGCTTAGTCTCTTAAGTTTTAATACTAAGATATTTAGATTCTAAATTATAACTATAATAGCTCTATAAATATCGTAAGTTAATTACTTTATATTATAAGTCTTAACGTTCCGATAATATTTTTTACTTTCTAGTAAGTATTTAGTAATATCTTATAAAATATAGAGTAGAATATATAGTAGTTATATTAACTAAGAACTACTAGCTTAAAAAGCGAGATTATAAGATACGTCTTAGCGTATTATATAATCTAGTTATATAACTCGAATTTTAATACTTTCTCTCGAGCGTATTCTTATAGACTCTTTATTCTCTAAGAATCTCTCTTCTCTATTAAGAATACACGAATTTAAAAAATCTCAAATCCTAACTAGTGAAACGAGCAAAGAAAGCACTAAAGTTAGAATCTTGATGGGTGTATTTACGGGTCGGAAAGGTGTGGTATATTTGATGGTATGGGACTAGTTTTTCGAATATTATATCGAAAGGTATAGGATATCTTATGCTCTCATTGAGTTTTTAATAAATATATTACGTAATATTTTTTTATATTCTAAAAATACGTAAAAAGCTTAAGCGAACGCTTATATAATTATAAAATTCTATAAATAGATTAAAAAGATATAATTTTTAAAAAAAAGTTAAAAAAAAGTTAAAAACGACTATATTCAACAGATATCACACCTTTTCGACCCGTAGGTATATTACGTTATTAGACTTGATATGAACGTGATTTGAGCATAATATAAAGCATGCATATATTTTATTGTATCTAACTATCTAAGTGTCTAAGAATAATAAAATATAAAGATATTTCGTTAAGACTTAATTAGTTATCGGGGCTAATGCGACTAGTTTTAAATATATGAAGAAACTATCTATATCTGTAGGCTGATATACTTTCTTAGAATCAATCCTTGTGTGAACTAGAATAATTCTATATCTTATTATTAATATTCTTCTTATTAATATAGGTCTTATTATAAGCTATAGACGAAGAAATCGTAATAAAGGCGATATTGTTAGAGTTGTATCTAGAATTAAAGAATTTAAATAAATGTGATTGTAGCGGGGGATTCTCGAGATACTAAATTAACTACTACGGTGATAACTTCTACGGGTCGGAAAGGTGTGGTATCTATTGAATATAGTCGTTTTTAACTTTTTTTTAACTTTTTTTAAAAAATTATATCTTTTTAATCTATTTATAGAATTTTATAATTATATAAGCGTTCGCTTAAGCTTTTTACGTATTTTTAGAATATAAAAAAATATTATGTAATATATTTATTAAAAACCCAATGAGAGTATGGAATATCCTATACCTTTCGATATGATATTCGAAAAACTAATCCCATACCATCAAATATACCACACCTTTCCGACCCGTAATGACTCCCTAGAATTATATAATGGCCTGGCCTGGAATTGTAGAGAAGATGCCTTTCTTGCTGGCGTTACTACTATTTATACTCTGCTTACTCTCTATTTAAATGCATTCTCTTAGCTTATAAAATAATTCTTCTCTTACTTTTTGATTGGCTGCTTAACTGACTAGCTAGCTGGCTTAGTAATTGACTAAGTGACTAGCTGGCTATTTAGCTGGCGGCCAGGTGTACGGGTCGGAAAGGTCTGGGATAGTCTGGGATATGGAGTGTCGATACCATACCATGGTATGGTATGATATTGAGATCATATTATTTGATTTTTATGGGATGGTCTGGGAGACGTGCTGATATCATGAAATGGTCTGAGAAATTTCTAATATATGCAGGGATATCCCATGTTATATGTAGAGATATGGGAAATATACTATATATAGAAGAAGTTACTCTATATAGAATTATGCGAACGTATTCTAATTATTATTCTAGTTATTACTTCACTTTATTATCGTTATTACTATTACTTTACTTTATTATCACGTTGTTAAGCTAAGCTCGTCATCGCATTTGATATTATATTACGAAAGATCTTCGCAATTATCTAGGGCTTAACGAGTTATTTCTACTACTATTAGTATATTTAATTTATTTAATTATTAGAAGAATTACTAGCACGCTAATTATAATAGTAATCTACTATCTATTCTGCGATAGCAAATTCTTCTCTTCTCTCTTCGCATTATAAAAAGAATTTGCGATTATTCTTTATAGTTATATATTCTTAGTTATTAAAGTTATACGCTTCGCATAAATAATATAAAGGTTGACATCTTCGAACGCAGATTGCAATTCAAGAAAATAATGTATTGTAGTTATTATTCTAGTTATAACTTATTAGAATAGCTATATTTACTTAGCGAGATTAAATTAGAAGAAAGTTTATCTTAATATTACTTATTAAGTGCCGGAGTTTAATAATTACTTAAGCTAATTTCGTCCTAACTTGTATATTAACCTGGAATTTTCTTATCTTATTCGCCACCTAGTATAAGAAATAATCTATATTATAGAATACCCCTACATATATTAGAAATTTCCCAGATTATTTCATAATACCAGTAATTTCCCATTTCATATCTTTATAAGTAATCTAATATAACTTATAATATCCTTTCATAATATAATATAATACGATATAGTATAAAATATCCCATTAAATATACTAGACCTTTCCGGCCCGTAGCCAGGTGACTACTGGGATCGTGGAAAGTGTGTATATGTTATTGAACGATAGAGTAGCGGTGCTCTCTATAGGAATCTCCGTGATTGATTGATTATAGTAATGTTATATCGAAAGACCCAATGAAAGAATCGATCTGAATGTGTTTATAAGTGCTTCCGTAGTGAAGCTCTAAGTGTGAAGTATTTGAATTGTAATTATAGTGTAGAATATATCTTTCGTGAATATTTCTAGCAAAGTAATATGAGATTTTTATAAATATTTCGTTGTTTTAAATATTTCGTTATTGAATATATATTTCTTAGAATATTTCTTAGAATTTCTAAATATTTCTTTGTGAAGTGAATCTTTTATAAATATTTCGTTGTTTTGAATATTTCATTTTTAAATATATATTTCTTAGAATATTCCTTAGGATATTTCGTAAATATTTCTATTTGATATTAATTATCGAGTTATGATTCGTTCATGAAGATATTCTAGACTTCCTTTATAATATAATAGTAACTATAGAAATATACGATATCGGGCTCATAACTATTAGACTTGATATGAACGTGATTTGAGTATAATATAAAGTATATATATATTTTATTATACCTAACTATCTAAGTGGCTAAGAATAACAAAATATAAAGATATTTCGTTAAGACTTGATTAGTAATCGGGGCTAATGCGACTAGTTTCAAATATATAAAGAAACTACCTATATCTACAGGCTGACATGTGTGTGTATTATTCTATCTAGAATAACTCGATTAAGATACTTAAGAACTATAGAAATAATACTAGTGTATACTTGATAGCTTAATATCCTGGATCTTAATATTTACTTTCTTTAGATATAACTATTTCGTTCTCGAGGTTAATAAGAAAGAAGAAGAAAATTTATTCGATAGAAAAGAAGAAGAAAATTTATTTCTTAACACTCTCGTGTTTAGAATCTTAAATCGTTATTAGATATTCTAATAAAAAGATTATATCTTATTAAATTTCCTATTTTCGAATTTCTTTCTTCTTCTCTATAAAAACCAGTCGATCTTAGAACTACTTAAGTATCTTATTAACAATTATACGCATCTATCTTATATTTATGTCTTCTCTTAGCGATTTTTCATATATTCGAATAAAACGAAAAAACTTAAATAGTGAAACGTATCTAGAAAGAAAGGGTGTTTTAGAATAATATCTTTTTCGTTTCTCCGGCGATTCTTGTTTCTTCGATAATGATAGAGATCGAGCGATTAAGATTTCATGGGTTAGTTAATCTTAATAAGTGTCTTCGAGATCTTTTAGCTTCTTAAGATTATTAATTAATATATTAAGTTAAGCGCGAAATTCTTTAGTTAATTTATTCTACGCGTGTTATATTATACGATCTATTATCTTTAAAAAAGACTTATTAAATTCCTACACTCCTAGATTTAGCGATTCTAATATCTCATTTATAATTATCTTATTCTTCTTCGCGAAGTTTATTAGCTTATCTACTTAATTAGATTTCGTGAAAATATCTTTCTTAGCTATAATCTTTATAAGTTTAACTATTTCCCTAAATCAATTAATAAGTAACTTTATAATACGATAAATTTATTCGATCGTGAAAGTTATAATAATTATCTTTTATTAAGTCTTAATTAATTTCGTTCGTAGACTTATTTTCTAGATCTTAGAATTCTTATCTTTCTTAGATTTTTAGTTCTTTAATCTTATTATATTAAGAATAGACTTCTCAACGCTATTCTCTTTCTTAATCTTAATCTTTTTAAGCTTAATCTTCTTCTATCTTTCTTTTGCTATTGAGAAAATAAAAGTTATAAATCTTTTCTTTAACTTCGTTAGGGCTTCGACGTTTCTTTTTTCGTAATCGTATCGATTATTTTATATATAGCATACATATTCGACGTGTAACTCGTGTCTCTAATGCACTTTTCGCGATTTTATAGAATTAATATAATACTTAAATATCTATTCTTTCCCTTTATAATTACAAAATTTTTAGACTTTAAAATCAATCTCATAGTATTAAATTGATTCGATTAAAGTCTTCGCTACACATCTCTTTATTTTATATAACTTTATAAGATATTTATTCGCGAAGACCTTAGATTAGCGTTTATATCTTCTCGCTTCGATAAGATTTAACTTAATAATTTTTATAATTTAAGCGTCTATAAGATCTATCTCGTTCGAAGAAAATAAGATAATATTTATTTAAATATTCTTATTTAGCTTGTAATCTAGTAAAGATTTATCTTAAAAGAATTCCTTAGTTTTAAATAGATCGGTTATTTATTTTAGAATCGAATCTTAACTTTTAATCTTACGATTAACTAAGATTTTAATTTCGATTAATTTCGTGTTTATAGTTATAGTGTCACTCTCTTACTTAAAATATTCTTCGTTATTAACTTTTCTAAAAAGATCTTATCTAATAATAAGCGTTATACGAGTGTAAAAATAAAGATAAAGTTAATAATTCGAAAAGAAGTTTTATCTTACTTTTAATTTACTAGTATTAACGCGTCTATTTTTAAAATTTTAGAAGATAGATATATTTAATAATAACGCTTTCGAATAAGGGAATTTAGTAATCTCGGTCGATAAGTTCTCGAGACGTATATTGATAAAGAGGCTATAGCAAAGTGAGGTTATATGCAATAACGCTTCCGGATAAGGGGATTCAATAATCCCGGTCGATAAATTCTCGAGACATATACTAATAAAAGGGATAATAGATGAGACTATATGCAAGTAATCGATTTCCCAGGATAAGAAAGATATATTTAGTAGCTACGCTTTCGAATAAGGGGATTTACAATCCCGATCGACAAATCCTCGAGACGTATATTAATAAAGAGACTATAGTATAATTCCATACAAGATAATCGATTTCCCAGAATTAGTTAATTTTTAATAGATATTAATAATTAATTAATCCTCGCTAACGATATAATATTCTTTACTTCGTTTAACGTTCAGCTCGATAAAACGTTAATAGAAAGTTTCTACTAGCTATTAATAAGATCGAATTCTAGATACGTTATTTTGAAATTCTTTTCTAAAAAGATCGTTATATTCTTTATTGTATTTGTTTATTAATTTTTTAACATCTTAGAGATTCTCCGCCCGATATTAGATATTATATATTAAGTTCCAATATTTTCACTTAATAAGATATTCTATAATAGTGTCTTTTCCCTAATCTCGCTTATATACTTCTCTTTTATTTAGAAGTATCTCAATCTTATACTTTCTTTAATTCGAATTCTTATTATTAATTACGAGATTCTATTTCTAATCTCGAGATTATTAATACGAGTCGAAATTTTTTTGCGCTAATTCTAGTATAGTTATTAAAATAATTAAATAAACTTTTTATATTTTCGATAGGTTTAGTTTATAAGTCAAATTTCTATATTTTCTAAATATTTTAAAGAATTTAACTCGTTAATTAGAAAGCTTAGAGTTTTCTAGATCGAGAAGATAATATTCTTTATATAACTTAACGAAAGCGAGATTCCCAGATTTTAATATAATTAACTTATATTAAATATTATAACGAAGTTTTATATTTATAGCGGCGAAGAATATAAAATTAATTATTTCTTATTTATTTTTAATACGAGTATCGATTAATTTTATCTATTTCTTCGTATCTAAATCGTTAATATTAAAGTCTTTATTAAGCTTCTTTTCGAAGATAATCTCGTTCGGGAATTTATTAATAAACGTATTTATTAAGTTATTAAGAGTTCTTCTTAAATATACGATAAGTATATCTTAGGGCTCGTTGAGATAATAAACGATATAATATCTTAAGGTAATTTTAATCGTCTAATTCGTTCGTTTCAATTATTTATTAATTTAAAAATAATATATAATTAAATTTATTAAATTTATTCTTAAAGTTTTAAAAAATAGCTTTTTAGAGTTTTAAGAGAAACTTAATGTCGATTTAAGATAATAGCCCTTGAAATTCCTTAATCTATTAAGACGAGTAATAATACGAAAGCTCATTTAGTTAATTCTTAAGTATTCTTTTTAAGTATTATCGTAATCTTCTTCGAAAACTTATTAATTATAGTTATTATTATATTAAATCTATTTTTTAATATAGAAAGTATAAGTATAAAGTTAATGATAATAATATAAAAGATTAATATCGAAGTAAGAATAAGATTAAGACTTTTATAAGTTAGATATCTTTTAATTTAATTTAGCTAACACTAAGAATAATAAAGAATATATTGTTTTAGTCGCCTAATAAGATATCTTATATAATAGACTTTCACGATTCTTTCGTAAGTGCGCTAAAATTTCTTATAACTATTATTATTATATACTAATTTAAAAATCTTCTATTTTATCTTCTTTAATATATATAATTATTCTTAATCGTTGAGATTATTTTAATAATAAATAAGATCGTTACGAAGTAGAAACTAGATCGCTAATAATTTAACGTATTCTTTAGTCTTATCGTTCTTAAGAAGATTTTATTTTTCTATTTATAAGATCTTAAATATTCTTTTTTACTTCTTATCTTTCGTATAAATATCTTTAAGCTTAATTTAATATTTCTTTAATATTTTAATAAATATTATTATAAAGAAGAAAATATTATTTAGAACTTCGATTACGTTTATATTAAATTTCTTTTCTCTCTCTCGTAATAATCTCGAAAAAACGTTAAGAATAATATTCTACTTTTCGAGTTTTCATCTTACGTTAAGATTAAACTGCGAGGCGTACTATAAAGCACGTATAAGTTAAAGCTTTATTTGATTTATAGAGAAAGAGAATAGCGTTATTTATCGAGCGATATCTATAATAGCGAAATAGTCGATAAAGATAATAATCTTTCTTTTTAATCGTTGTTCTAATATATATAAAATCTTCTTTAAAGTCTAAATTAGAGCGATAACTTTTAATTTAATGAGTTAATAATATAGTTTCGCGGGATTAAATAGTTTAAAAAGAAATATAATTAATTCTATATTGGTTCGAGGAAAGAAACTTTCTTAGAAATCCCTCTTCATATGATAGATTATTATCTTAAATTCGTATCGCTTTAATTTATTTAAATTAATATAAAGTTAACGATTATAATTAAAGTAATATAAATATATCTACGTTATTAAGAATTTTTAAAGAATTTAAAAGAATTTCAATTCTTCTTTTATAAGAATGATTATAATATTTTTAAAATGATTTCTTTGAAGTTATTCTATTTATATCAAGAATCGCTTAAATAATTTTATCTTTAAACGCTATAAAGATTCTAAGATCTACGCGAAATATATTATATTTTTTTCGTAATTAATTAATTATCTTTACGTAAGTTTTTAAGACTTCTAAGATTTTCGAAAATCGTAATTTCTTAATAATGACGACTCTTTCTTTAATAATAATAAGTTTAAATTTATTTATTTTTTAATCTAATAGCGTGACGAAAGAATAGCTTAGATAAGACTTCTTAGATTTAAGAATAGTCTTTAATCGTACGAATAATCTAAAGATAATTCTCAAATACTCGAAATATTTAATTATAATCTTCGAGAAAATAATAATATTATTAATATAGTACTAAGTAAAGTATCGATAGGGACGTAGAAAATCGTTTATCTTTCTCTAAATATAAGAGACGAAATTCTTAAATCTTATTACCGCAATATTAAAATGCTTCGATTCTCGATAGAATATTATATTAAATCTCTATTTATAATCTCGCCGCATAAGAAATAAATAAAATTACTCGCTATAATTTATAATACTAATAAAAACGTATCTTTTTATTACGATAATAATATTATTTTAAAGAGACAAAGAATAATTATTAGAAATAGTGATCTTATTAAGTTCTCGAATATCGATTATTACTTTTTCTTTTCTCTAATAAATCTTCTTAAATTCTATATATACGATTTTATAAATTATAAAGACTAAAAAATTAAAAGATAAAGACTTCTTAGATTAGCTTATTTTTCTCTAAGCGTGTATCTTATTAAATTTCTTATTTATTAGCTTACGCGCTTTCGCTATTAGAGAATAAATCTTATTTCTTAACTCAATTAATAATGTCTATTAATTCGTAAAGATAGATACTTATAATTATTTTAATTTCGATAAGTTAATAATATTCTTTAAATTCTCTTAAATCCCAAGATTTTTCTTTAAGATACGTCGCATAATCTTAACGTATTTTAATTTATCGTATATAATAATTTCGTTAAATAGCTTAATTTTTAAATACTAGTTTACTTCGATCTTTTTAATTATAGATTTTAAATTTAATAGATTAATAAAATTTGTTATTATAAGATTCTTAATCGAATTCGCCTTCGTAATTAAAAAATAATTCTCGACGTTTATAGAATATTCTTCTCTCGCTTCGTATTTTATTATCGAATTAATTCGATAATAATAAGAAATAATTAAAGATAAGATTCTATTATTACGCATTATAATAAAATTAAAGTTCGTATTTATTAGATAAGTGTATACTTTATTTATTAATAATTTAAAAAGAAAGTTACGATCTAGTAATAATTTCTTATTACGTAAGAATATTTTAACGATTTCTCTAGACTTCGAAGATATAATCTAACGTCTCTTAGCTTATATTACTCGACGAATTCGTGTATTATTTCTTATAGTTGCTTATATTAAAATAGTTATATTATCGTACTTAGTGAAAATAATCTTTATCTTTAATAAATTTATACTAATATTTTTAAATCTAAGATATTTATTTCGATAAAAAGATTTATCTTAAGATTATTTATTATATAAATATCTTGAGTGAACTTAATTATTATAATCTTTTCTTAAGACGTTTTCTCTTTTATAAAAAAAGAAAACTATTATTTACTCGATAATAAAATAACGATTCGATCTAATTTCTCTAAAAATAATTATAATATTATATTTTCTTAAAGCGAAGCTAGAAATACGGGTCGGAAAGGTGTGGTATATTTGATGGTATGGGACTAGTTTTTCGAATACCATATCGAAAGGTATGGGATATCCCATACTCCCATTGGGTTTTTAATAAATATATTACGTAATATTTTTTTATATTCTAAAAATACGTAAAAAGCTTAAGCGAACGCTTATATAATTATAAGATTCTATAAATAGATTAAAAAGATATAATTTTTTAAAAAAAGGTGGAAAAAAGTTTAAAACGACTATATTCAACAGATACCACACCTTTCCGACCCGTAACTCGTACTATCACTCTCTATTAACTATACGCTAATCTTATTATTAGTCTCGACTTCTTTAGATATTTCTTTCGCTATAAATTCGTCGTAGCTTTTATCTATTATTATATTATTTAAACTTCTTAGAGTATTCTTTACTTTTTAATTTATTATTTATAATATTCGATACTTTAGCGAAGATAATTATTTATTATAATTTAATAAACTTACTAAAGTAGATTAATCTAATTAATATCGACTTTATAGAGACTTAGTATACGAAACTCCGTTAAATATTTAGTACTCTTATCGCCGATCTTACTAAATTAATCGAATAAATAGATTTATAAGATTCTTAAGATTCGTTTAATAGCGGCGATAACGCTATATTATAATAGCGATTAAAAGAAGTTAACTTCTTTAACTCGTATATAGCTTTATTAATAGATATCGACCCTATAATTAGAAAAGATAAGAATATATATTATCGTAATATATATCTTTTTATAAAATAAGTGAAGAATATAATTCTACTGAAAGAGAAGAAGTTAATACGCACTAACTTAAATATCTATCTTTATAATACTATTCTTATTTAATATATAAAAGAGCTTAATAAACTCGAGAGATTAATATTACGATAAATAGATAAATAGTTAATCTTAATATTATAGAAACGCTTTAAATTAAATTATTCTATCGCTCTTATCTCGCTAATTAATAACCGCTTTGATATCTTCGATATTCGCTTCGATAAAAAGCTATCTAGCTATATTTAAATTATAATTAATTATATAAAGAATATTAATTTTAACTTTATTTTTTAATAATTAATATAGACTTAATATAATCTCGATTTATCGTTAAAGCGAGATATTGATTAATCTACGAAGTAGATTACGCTAAATAGATTCTTAAAAGAGATCGAAGAAAAGAAAAAGATTTAATAAAAGATCTATCGCAATTAGCGATAATAATCTCGACCCTATAATAATAAGTCTAATAATAATTATAATTAGAATTAATCTCGCTCTTAGTAATTATAATAGCAAGTATTAGACTCTAATTAATAATTATATTATAATAACTATTAATATTAGTAATCTTACTATACTCGACTATATTAATCTCTATTTCGTATCTTTTAAAGTTCTTATTCGTCGCGAGATACTTATTGTACTTATTAGTCTTAAAATAAATTATCGTCTTCGTTGTCTTAATAGTAGTATTAATTATAAATAGCGATAGATCTCGCAAACGCGTTAGATTCTCTTTAGATATAATAATAATCTTAATCTTATTAATAGTCGTATCGATCTATCTATAATAATTAAAATAATCGATCGTTTTAGTCTTATTAGAATAAGTACTTAATACGTTCTTGGTCTATTTATTTTAAAGATAAGAATAAGAAGAACGAGATAGATACTCTCGAGATCGATAATTAGACTCTAAATAATCTTTTCGTAGACGAGAAAAAGTCGCTTTATTAATTAGATAGCTACGAATAATTAAATAAGAAATATAAAGAAGATTATATTAACGCTTACTTTATTACATAAAAAGAGTTTATCTACTATCGTTGCGAAGTTATCCATTACTTTAATAATAAGCTTTATCGATATATATATACTTATCGTAGTAAATAGAAAGAGTCGATAACGTTTTAGATAGCGTTACGTAGCGTTAATAATCTATAAAAGTGTTCGATTATAGCTATATAATTATTCGCTATTATTAAGAAAGAATATAAATTTCGTTTTTAAAAGTATATTATAATACGAGCGATTATTAAGAAGAAGTCGAACTTTATCGACGTAGAAATATTATATCTATTTTAAATAAAGTATAATATTTCTTTAAGTATTTAATTATAAAGATTCTTCGTATTTAAAAATCTATTATTATACGCGAAATTAAAAGTATTAGATATATTAGCTTCGAGTATATAAAGATTAATATCTTTCTAAAAGAAGAAGTAATAAAAACACTCGCTATAATTAAGATTGATCGAGATATTTATTTAATTAAGAAGTATTAAAATATTAATTAATATAAATATTTTCGATTTAGAAGAAGCGATAATAAATTTATTAGCGAAGCGTCTTCGACTAAGTAAGAATATATTATATTTCTTAATAATTAAGTTCTTAGAAAAGCGATAGAAACGAATAACATAAGTCGTTAAGCGAATTATTATAAAGTTATTTAAGATCGTAAATATATTTATTAAATTTAGAAAGATCTTATTTAAGAATCGCGATTATTTATTTAAGTTATAAATTTTATTAATAAATCTCGATATTGAGAGCGAAGTAATTATTTATATAATTGACGTCGAGATATTTATAATATAAGTTTAAAATACGTTATTATTCGCAATTACTATTTTTTAATAGATAAAGTTAGAAAAGAGTCTCAAATACGAAGAGAAAGAATATTTTTTTATTAGTTTATCTAAGATAACGTTAATCGTGCGATCGTATTAAAAAAGAATTATTATTATTATTACTCTCGCCGTAATGGAAGCAATAAAGATATCTATATTTCTATTAATCGAATACGCTGTAATTAATAATAATATTATTAATTAATTAAATTAAGCGCCTTATTAGATAAGTACTATTTAGAAGATAATCGAATTCTATTTATTAGTATTTCGCGATTTTAATAAAGTAATATATATATTAGAGAAGAAATAAATATCGATTAAGACGTTATTTAACATTAAATTAGTGTTTATAAAGATCTACTTAATAGGATAAGAAGATAGATAACTTATAGATAAAAAGTTTAATAAATTATATAAGAAAGAAAAGATAAGTTAAACGAGTAAGTTAACGTTATATAAATATTTAATATTTATAATATAAAGAATTATTTATTCTTTAGATAAGACGTTTATTTATAAGAAGCGAGTAATTATTAATATGCGCGAATTAAATAAGATTATAGAATCTAACTCTTACTTAATATTAGTATAAGCGCATATTATTATATTAATATAAATTATAAATATATTAATACTATAAACGAAGCGAGTTTCTTTTATTTATAACTAGTACGCTATAAGAATTATTATAAGCTTATTATAATTATTTATCGCAAAAGCGAGTAGTGAAATATAGTTATTATAGGTTTTAAGAATAGTCTAATATACGTGTAACGATAAATTAATAAGCTATTTAGGGATTTTCGTAATCTCGTTAAAGCTTACGTTAATAATATTATAATTTTTAGTAATATTTTAAAGAAGTATCTAAATTATTTATAGCGAGTCTTCGCTCTCTTTAAGAAATATAATATCGCTATTAAATTATCTAAAATTCTTTTAAGATATTTATCGATAACGCTATTAAAATAAAAGATAGATAATCTAAGACTAAGTATCGTAGAAGAGAAACTTGCCGCTATTATTAAGCTTAGCTTTCTTATTATTTCAAAGAATTTAAAAACGTATTTAAAAATAACTAATTAACTTAGAAATTATATTTTCTATTATACGTAAATAATATAGTCGCTTTAATTAAGAAAGATTTTAATATTATATAACGCTCTTATTAAAAATAAAGCTCGAAAGATATTTAATAAAGAAAATCGTCTTGATATTTCTATTAAAAAAGATACGGGTCGGAAAGGTGTGGTATATTTGATGGTATGGGACTAGTTTTTCGAATACCATATCGAAAGGTATGGGATA
>JANQBS010000440.1:0-23198 GCA_033085395.1 Xanthoparmelia taractica | reverse complement strand
CTATTAACCACTTATATAGCCTCAATTTGAACCGGTTCAGGCCTCGAAACCGATAGTTTGCACCATTGGGAACCTTGCCGTCCACTAGCCATTCGAAAAAAAGTCCAAACTCTTACCTCACGTGTGACTTCTATTCTCGAGTCTCAAGGACCGGCACAACCCTCGATCAACATGACATCAACCTCGGTACATGCATGCTCGAAATGCTCAAAGACGGCTTCCCTTACCTGCAAAGGCTGTAAAGCGATGCCCAATGCCATAGATGGGCAAATCTCAAGTACGTGGTACTGCGGGTCAGAATGTCAAAAGGCGGACTGGGTTGAGCACAAGCCCCAATGCAAAGCTTCGCAGGCTCGACAAGCTTTGTATGGTGCCGCGGTCACAGCAAAGGAAATCTTCTATATATACCAGAAGTAATTTTCATGTGGGCTCCCGAGAACATGGAAAAGATCGGGACTACTTGGTTCATTATTCCCAAAGTCCACACCAGCACAAGCCAACTAGTGCCGTTTCCCTATGAGAATCTTCCAGATATGCATGACCAAGAAGCGCTCCTCACCTATCAAAACTGCAACACCGCTGTGTCGCAAATTCACAACGTAGTCAAAACCTTTCTCGTAGGTAAGTCATCATGTTCATCTCGACCAAGGAAACAAAAAGGTTTTTGACTAACCTAACAAAGGTCTCTGCTCGACAATTGAAGAGGTCAGTCATCTTGTGAAGAACGCCAAACACGATCTACTCCGAGTATACCTAAATGCAGGAATTACTCAGATCGACGGCACTGATTACCACCATAAAATCATAAAGATGATAACGAAGACTGGAGAGGTCCATATTTTAGACATGACCGGTGCACAATATGGATGGACCGAATGCATCGTCCCTTGGAAAATCTACGTCGAGTCGAGAGTTCGAGAAGTAAAAGATGTCGTCTCATTTGGCGAGACCAAAGTATGGAGCAACATGGAGGCCAAGAAAATGGGCGGCCAATACCAATGGGTTTATGGTATTAAAGTGCTCTTTGCACAAGTCGTGGACGCCACGGTCATGTTGTGGCAGAGAGGCAACATTTTGACCACTGATCTTATTCGCCTGCCGGAGCAAGACTTCCAAAAGAAACAAGCCTCTCTTCTTGATGCTGTTGAAGAGTTTCTGCAGAAGGAAAAGGCATTCCAGGAATCACAAGGCAGCTTCGAATCCAAGGGAGGTTTCAGAGACGGCTTTGAAAAGAAATTCTTCGGTGCTGCTGCCCTTGGAGGGAATTAGGAAGATGTTGGCTTCGTTCAAACGCGGAGTGATGTTAGGCTTCGGAAAGTTGACAGACAAGCAATACGCAATGGAAGGCTTATCTCGGCATACATGACAAGTGGACAAACTCGCCGTGAAGCAAACGGAACCTTCTCAGCTGGTCTATGACAAGCCCCCTCAGGCAATCTGAGCTCCTCATCAATACAGAATTTGTCACATCAGCTCTGGCATAAGCCAGAGAGTTGATGGCTCCAGGCTTGAGTGGTGGTACATGCTTTATGTGATAGACTTGAAGTACTTACAATCTCCGATCAATAAGAATTCAACAAAAACCCACATGAGCCACCTGTCCCCACAATCTAAGGTTCAGTGACATGAATAGGTAGATCCTGCCATGCACCAGGGTTAAAAATCATCAAATATCAAAATATCGAAACTTTTTCCAAATCATCCCCCATCGTCCGCAACTTGCGCAGTACAACATAGCATGACGCCCAAATACAGTACACAATGAAGTATACACTCAAGCAGCGCTTCCCTTTTTCTTCTGCTTCCTCTTCCTCTTCTCCTTCTTCTCTTTGTTATCTCCCTTATCCTCCTCCTCCTCATCGCCTCCACCTATTTCCCCCGCAAGCTTCAATATCTCCTCCCCAAACTCCGGATGCTGCCCCTTCTGCCCCGGATACGCAGACACGGTCATCATATCCAGCGTCCCTTTCATCTGATCCGTGATCAGCATCCCCGCATATATCGCCCGACCGCCAACATCGTTCCATTCTTCGTTTTCCTTTCCCGAGAGATTCGTCAGGGTCGGATCGACGTGGTAGAGCATACCCTGATCACTACACAAACACGTTTGAGTCAGCCCATCATTGCCCTCTTCGGCTGAAATAGCATGAGCACGCTTTGGGGAAGGAAGTGGATGGACGCAACGTACCAGCGTCCTGCCCACAAAGTCCCACATAAAGTAGACGCTGTTCTTGCTCGCGGCGGGCGTCATGTACGTCTGGTGCAGATTGGGCGCCATGGCTGGGTGGTGGGCTAGCTTGTCGAGGAGGGGTCGAAGCTGCTCGGCGAGCTGTTTCCATTCGGGGGCGAGGGGGACTGGAGGCAGGGGGATGCCTGTGAGGCCGGTGGTAAATTCCTCGCGGGTCGAGGTGTTGGGTCTATGGTTTTGTTGTTGGGAAGGTGGGCCGATGGAGGTAGGGGAGGGTTCTCGATGATGGGCCAGCGTAGGTAGAGATCGAAATGCGGCGCGTGGTTGAGAAGATAAGGGGGTGGTTGACGTAAAGTAGACGTGAAAGAGACGCGCAGTCACGTGATATCAACGCGTTCAGCCTTCTAGTGAGGTTCTCGTTCTTCTATTACGCCTAAGATTTCTAAATGTGCTCTCAGGTGAGTCCTTTTTCTCAACAAGATAGCGTCTCATTTCTTTACATTGAGGTCAGAAGAACCGATTGTCTGTCTGACGCAGTATACAGTTGCTTGAAGAAGACGCGTACAGGATCCGTAGACTGCCAAAGGATCAGGTATCTTGGGACCTATAAGTTGCTGGACCAGCTGTGATGTTGATATACGAATTGCATGGAGCAATAGCATCTACAACTTTCACTCAGACAATTTCCTAACTGCTGCTGCCGGTCACCTTCCTGCTTTTGCCGATATGTATCACGCTCCTAACTCACGCACGCCTTGACCGCATCGTCATATGTTTTATTTGTATATCTCTTCACAGCAGCAATGGGACCCTTCATTGCCATCTTTTCATCGAGGTTCATATTAGTCTTTAGTTTTCGCAAAGACGATATTTGTTCCTACAAGTTCGACCAAGTTTCAAATCCTTCAGCTACTGTATAGTCAACAGAAGAGAAATACAATATCAAGTCATCACTTTGCATGACTAAAACGCAGATTTGCAGAGTGCGACTAAATCCAGCCCAAATCAAAGCTGCCTACGAGATAAATCCAGCACGATCGCAACGCTCAACCCGAATGACGCTTGACATGGCAATCCAGACGGAAAAACCGATATTTCTAGTCTTTTTCCCCAAAATGAATCACACCATACGTAGATCGACGCCATCCTCAACCGAAAATGAGACCTCCTGCGAAAAAGGCGCCAACTCCCTCGCCGTCGACATCCAACATCCTCGGTCTCTGCATCCAAGCCATCACCCTCAAATCCTTTTTCAAAATACCGCGAAGAGCACGCACAAGCCGACTCCTTCATCGCCAAAAAAAAGTCGAAGAAGGCTCAGCGCGTTGCACCTCGGCGCCCACGGCATGTCATCGACACCATCCTCGTCTGTTATCCGGATATGTTATGGTTACGACGAGTAAATCGCAGTGTATGTGTATGTGTATGATCGACGGGCCAAAGGCAGGTCAATGCTTGCCTACATCTGAATAGGCGAACCTGGGTACCCCCTTCTAAAAAGAACTCCCATGCTCATACGGCTTAGTTCTAGACACAGGTGGTGGGAAAAGGAAGCAAGCTGCCGAGATAGCTACATTACATTCCAGGCTACATTCCCTAGACAACAAAAATCCTTTATACTTTACAATATAAGGATATTCTAATCATCTAACCCGGTGCAGGTACTCTTCCGTAGCGTACATGGAGCAAGCCAAAGAGAAATAAGGAAATGGTCCTGTCGAAGGATAATTGATTCTATGTATTAGAGCAAAAGCGTTTTAAAAGCTTGAGAAAAATACAACCCTATATGCCGCCAAGATGACCTCTAGTGATACCAGACCCTTCTAGTACCGTCTGACTCTCCTTTCCACACTGCTCCCCCTTCAAATCCGCCAAGATAGTCTTCTCGATGTCATGATTATACAACCATTCCAACTCACCGATATCGGTCTCACTATTCCAAATCATCCTACTATCAAGCATTTTCCTCTCAGCCTTCGGCAGCCTCGTGTTGTTCAGTTTCAGCGTCAGCTTGATAATGCGCTCAATCCTTTCCTGGCGGTACTTTTGCCAAAACCCAAGAGTTGCGGTCAGGTCGGGTGTTTCCACCTGCGACGATGATTGGTGTGATAGCAAGAGGGCAAGAGAAAAGGCGTCCTCAAAGGCTTGGGATGCGCCCTGTCCTGCGGTCGGGGGAATTGCGTGCGCGGCATCGCCGAGAAGGAGGACGCGGTTGTGATGAGATGAAGAAGTCCAGGAGGGAAGTTTAGGGACGGTGTAGTAGGGCCAGATGGAGAGGGTCTCTTTGGGAATGGCATCGAGTGCGGATTGGACGAGGGAAGGCCAGCTGGATTTGTTCGCCGATAAAAGGGCGAGAAGCCCGTCTTTGTCGGAGAAGAGACGGTCCCATCCTTCACGCGTCTGCTCGGGGTACTTTTTCTGCGTACCGGCGAGGACTTCGGAGCCATCGGTGTCTTGGGGGGCGAGAACAAAAGTGCCCATCCCACCGTGGATCGTGACGGGAAGAACGGAGTAGTCTTTATCCGGAGGGAAGTGGAGCACTGAGCGGGGAACGGCGCAAGTGATGGCTAAAACTCCGGAGTAGGCGGTTGAAGTGGAGGGTGAAACATATTTGCGGACGGTGGAGTGTATACCGTCGGCACCGACGAGAAGGCCAGCGGAGGCAGAACTGCCGTCTGTGAATGCGAACGAGACTTCCGTCGGGGACTCAGAAAGCACGTGGGAGAACTTCTTTCCATAGATAACGGGGATCTCGCGTGCGTGGACGGTGGAACGGATCTCGTCAAGCAAGATCTGACGGTAAATGCGTAGGGCTTGAAAGCCATATCGATGCTCGTCGCCAAGGGGATAGAGATCTGTGGTTTCCTCCTCTTCATTTTTGAAGGCAATGTTGGAGAAGTTGTAGCCCTTGCTGCTGATACATTCATATACTCCCAACGAGTTCAGAACTCGTAGGGCGTTGGGTGAGAGCATAAGGGCGCCAGTGCTCTTGACAGACGGTGATCGCAGCTCGTAGATGGAACACGGTATAGAACGAGCGTGGAGAGCAAGGGCTAAACTGAGTCCCTGTGCTTTCATCAGTATGCTGAGATGGTACAAGGTTCGTTTTAAGAGTATAGGACTCACTGCTAACCCAGCACCAATGATAGCGACATTATTGGGAGCGTTCGAGGCCATAGTGACAGCAACAGGGTTCGAAGTGGTGGGACCCGTCACTGACTGTCATTCAGAGATGTGTATAGTAGTCAAGGAAGTGTATAGTTGTCAAAGAAGTGTGTATAGTAGTTCAAAGGTGTGTAAGGTAGGTATAAGGATTGAGATTGAAATCGATCGTACTCGAGGTGGGCTTTAATATATCGCAGTCTGCTGCGGTGTGTCGGTTGGAAGCTTTGTGGTAGACACCACCGGCCTACCTTGATTGGTCTCATTCTTCGTTGATGAGACAAAAAGACAAAATTGGGCGTGTTGAAGGTTGCATGAGACAGCCCTGGCTATTCGACCTCAAGCTTTATTGCTCGGCCGAGACGTTGCCGGTCCCCGAGGCCCTAAAGCCGAAGCGAGCTACCTTACCTTATGTTGTAGTTGAAGCAGCAAGCTGACAAATGCCACCTCGCGCCTTCCCCTTGCTCATGCAGTGGTCATCGGAATGACCGGTGGAAATTGGAAATTAGATGTTGTGTAGATGTCTTGCAGCTGCACCGCCTTACTGTTGTACTGCATCGGACCGATGCTGCCGTTCTTACTAAGCTGTTCCTCTTTTTACATTGGTGACATGGAGGATAAGTGTCCACATACCGTATTTCCGAAGTTTATGTTGTAGAAGCTCTCGTATTTACGACTCAGTCCCAATTTCCCTTCAACACTTAAGCTAAGCAGTACATAGATTCTCTTCTCCATTCCTTCTCCAGCAATCTGTTCTGCATCCTGTTACCTGCCATACATCTTTCACACCACTACAAACCTTCCCCCTCACAAAAATGCGCATTCTCATCCTTGGTGGTAGCGGTCGCACGGGGCAGCTTGTGATTGATGAAGCGTTAAGACGAGGTATTTCTGGCAATAACCAGCTTCTGTTCCTTTAACCATTGGTTAACATGAAGTTTGAGAACACACCATCACCGCTCTGGTCCGGAAAGCCGGTTCGTTGGAATCTCGACCAGGTCTGACCATCGTCCAAGGTGAGAAAGAGAGAAAGTAAAAAGAGAGAGGGGGAGAACTCCCACACTCTCTAAACAGATCAATTCTCTCACTAACCTAAGAAAAGGCTCCCCACTCCAAGAATCAGACGTCGAGAAAGCGATTTCTGCGACCCCGGGCGACCTTCCCTCCGCCATAATCGTCACCCTCAATGCCGTCCGCGTCAGCGACAACCCCTGGTCCGCTAATGCCTCTCCCCCTCGCATGATGGCCGACTCCAACGCCAACGCCGTCGCCGCCATGAAGGCCCATGGCATCCGCAAAATCGTAACCATGTCTGCCTTCGGTGTCGCTGACTCCTGGCCTCACATGCATTTCCTACTTCGCATGACTATAAAGACGTCCAATATGTCTCATCAGTGGGAAGACCATGCGCACGTGGACAGAGAGATGAAGCAATCGGGGCTGGATTATGTCTTGGTTAGGCCGGTCATGTTGAAGGAGGGCGAGCCAAAACCGATTTCGTTTTTCGGAAACCAGGGCGCCAAGGGTGTGGGTCTTACATCGTCGATTACGAGGAAGAGCGTTGCGAGGTTTTTGGTCGATGCGGTGGAAAAGAGCGAGTGGGATCGGTCGACGCCCGTTATTACTAATTAGATCGAGCTGTGTGGGAAGTCTTGTAATATTGTGGCATCTCGCGTGAAGGATTCAAGCTTGATTTTACGTTAGCTAGAGCTGACTGCTGTACTTTGTGTCCCAATACCTTCATAGACCCGTATAACGATTGATTACTGAAGCCTAAAAAGCCAAATCGTTCCCGCTCCTTCTCTCTCGGGTATCATCCTGCTTTTGCCTTGACTTTGACATTCACAGACACCACCATAGTCGCTGACAACAACATTTCTTCCACGCACACGACACAATTGCAACAACCAAACCTCCGACATGTAGTATGGGAAAGCTTACCTTTCTTACCGATCAAGCCTTGAACTTCGAAACTCACATCCAAGGTTAGAGTAGCTATATCGAACTATATGATACCGTATAAATCCAACTAGGACCAAATTCCAGATCATCTTTCCACGCATTTCAATGGACCTGGAAAAACAAATCCATATGATTGATGGAGTAGCTTGTCCGGTTTCTAATCGAGCCTGCGAGGACGGTCCCTCCTGTCGGAAGCCGTCCCCCTAAGAGCCAATCAGAAACAAGTACGTAGGATGTAGTGGATCCTCTACATATTGATTGTTTGAAATCCCTTCTCCCCAAGGCTTTCCACTCACTACGGATTAGCCGCGCGACCCGGGCACATGTTTATACGGTACTTGGGGAAGCCTTCCTCCATTTAAAGAAAATATAACAAAGTGATGGTGGTAGGAGGATGCTGGGCATGAGTGAAGACTCGTTTTCTTCTCCTTGTATCTAAATCTGTTCAGGCGGACGGAAGTGTGCTTGCTGCGGTAGTCTGTTGATCCATCCGTGGGAGATTTATACCTCGCTCCGTTGTTGTGGCTACAAGAGCAATGCTGTCGATAATGTATGTTGAGAAATCTATTCTATTGCACGATAGACAATTCTGGAGCTAGCTGCATCGGTGTATCGTTCGACTAGATCTCAAACGATATACCATCTTATAGAGTATATGCTCTATCCTGACCACTTTTCGCAGAGCCCGTAGCAAATTTTCGTTCTCGAAACCCCAACGCCCCCTTTTCCCCGGCATGCTTCTAGATTTTTGTGCGCCTGGCTTCGACTGCAGCTGCGAGCTCTGCCAGGACGTGCACTGATTGATCCCATCCGATGCAAGCGTCCGTTACGCTCACGCCATACTTCAGCCCTTGTTTGCCTTGCCTGGGGATTTTCTGCGCTCCTGTGACAAACATCATCGTTAGCAGCCACTTTCATCGAGGTTCGGTCCAGATTCAACAGACCCTCGTTGATGTTGCTTTCAATCATCACGCCCATTATGTCCTCCTCGCCTTCGCTAATCTGGTCTGCGAGGCTCTTGACGACCTTCAACTGGTTCGTATGCACCTTCAACGAATTCCCGTGGCTACAATCCACCATGATTCGTCGAGCGAGGCCGGCGTTTTCCAGCTTCTTCTTCGCCTCTTTGATACTGGTGGCGTCGTAGTTTGTTCCCTTTTTCCCCCCTCGCAGAATCACGAAGCCGTCTTGATTACCCTTTGTTTCTACGATTGACGTGACGCCAGTACTCGTAATGGACAGAAAATGATGTGGGTGCTTGACGGCATTGACAGCGTCAATTGCAACGTCTAGAGAACCATCTGTGCCATTCTTGAATCCGACCGGGAAGGACAGACCAGAAGCGAGTTCACGGTGTAATTGAGACTCGGTGGTTCGGGCGCCAATGGCACCGATGCTTAGGAAATCGGAGATGTACTGAGGGGAAATGGTGTCCAACATCTCGCTTGCCAGAGGCATGCCAAGAGATGTCAGATCGGCGAAAAGCTGTCTAGCTGTATGCAGGCCCTTATTGATGTCGAAGCTGTTGTCCATGTCCGGGTCGTTGATCAGCCCCTTCCAGCCTACGGTCGTACGTGGCTTTTCAAGATAGGCTCGCATTACAATCATAAGCTCGTTCTGGTACTTCTGTCTAAGAGGGAGAAGTCGTCTCGCATACTCAATAGCCTCTTCAGAATTATGTATCGAACAGGGGCCAATCACGACCAAAAGGCGCTTCCTATTATCCTTGTCCGTAACGATATTGGCAATTTCTTGACGTGAGTTGAGTACACTGATCTTTGAACTTTCGGTCTGCTCGCGCTTTAGTTAATTGAAGGCCGAAATGGAAAGTCATACGCACTTGGCTGATATCATAATGCAGTAGTGCAGGTGAAGGTATCGGAGTGTCTGTTTGTCCAAGATCTTAGTAGTCATAAGATGTATTAAAGCGAACGTTGGAACGAACATCCGGCAACTAATCACAGAATTAGCAATGAACGGCAAAACTATCTTCAATTCAGAGAATATCTACTCCGAGAGTCCTCCGAAATAAGACCACGACTGTGTCCCTGGAGGTAAGGCTGATCACATGTTAGCAGTCATCCCTTGCTGCAAGCCTTCGATTTTTAACTGTTTTAAAAGTAGCTACGAACCATCCTTAACAACAATAACTTCCAGCTTGAGTATTGATAGACCTCTAATAGACACGTGTCAGGAATCAATAATCAAATAGGAACAGCTCGATGTTAGAAGCAGCTTGAGGTTATCGCCCTCTATTCATGTCCTCCCATTGAGAAAAGACAAGTCTATAAGTAAATCATTTGACACAGAGAAGGATCACCTTCTAGCACAATACGCGAGCGAACAATGGCGGTCAGTGAATGTCTTGCAGGAGGGTCGCCAAGTGAGAGAAGTCACTTGGCAAATGCAATCTGCAGCTTGAGCCATGTACATATTTCAGAACAGGTCTAGCCCCAATGACAGGTCAGATCTTGTTGCAAATTATGGTGTATACCTTGCAAACCAAAGCACAGTCAGCATATCACAACGCTTGCAGTATATTACTGTACTGTTCTTGGCATGGTGGTTGTGTCGTCTTATGAGTAACCGGGCCGAAGCTAGTAAGGTGCATAAGATAAAGTAGGTAGAATAAGCTGCATCGGCCCGAACTTTAGTCCGGTAGCCTAGTGGTTTCTGCTCCCCATCAGGAGGTAAGCACGTAAGGTAGGTAAGACACATCAAGGTACATTTTATGCTTGGGTCATCTAAGCACTAATGAACAACAGCTCCAAATGGACATCTTACTGACAAATATAGTACTGTAGGATACCCAACGGCCCGTTATAAACGGCCCAGTAATAACGGGCCGTTATAGTAGCCTAACATAAGACCCGATTCTGCTTATCCTGCTTGAGCTGAGAAGCATCTCGGCCCCAGCTCCGAGGCTGAATCGCCTTTGATATGGATAGAGTAGTGGAGGTTGGGCGCATTGATGGGATGGAGGGGCTTAGGGTGAATACAAGGGCTCATTGGCAATCAGGGGTCTAGGCATAGATAAGTATGGTTGCTGGCCATTTAGGAAAGTTGCCATTGTTCTTGCAGATGGTGTTTCCCCTTTATTAAAGATTGGAAGAACAGACACGCTGAGGCCTGGAACTATCGCCAAGTTTGTTGTCAACACTCTTACTGTTCTATCACGTATGGGGCAACCTAAGATCGCAATCATTGGCGGTAAGCTAACTTGAATTCTTCATCCCTTTGGGGCGCGTTGACACTGGTTTTGAAACGTTATGTACCCTATGTCCAATGTCTCAGACACGGACGGCTTAGAGAGTTTCAAAGCTAATCCAACCCCCAGGCGGTCCTGCGGGCCTTACATTCGCACGACTTCTCCAGCACAACTCGATCCCATGCACAGTCTTCGAGACTGATGCAGACCGACATGCTCGTACTCAGGGAGGCACCCTCGACATCCATGAAGGATCCGCGCAGCTTGCGCTCAAGGAAGCCGGCCTCTATGAGCAGTTTCTCGCTCACGCTCGCCCAGAGGGCGAGGTACTCAAGATTTACGATGCCACGGGCAAGGTCCTCATGGATGAAAATGAGGGAGTCGGCACTAGGCGGCCGGATGCCATGAACAATCGGCCTGAGATTGATAGAGTTCTCTTACGGGCTATGCTGCTCGACTCGCTTGCAGAGAACAGTGTGAGGTGGGCAATGAAGCTTACTAAAGTCGAAGCCCAGGCAGACGGAACCTACAATCTGCATTTTGTCAATGGCCGTATCGAAACTGGATTTGACATCGTCATCGGTGCAGACGGAGCCTGGTCGAAAGTGCGCCCGCTCGTATCGGACGCAAAACCCTTCTACTCAGGCATCGGAGGGCTTGACGTCAAGCTGAGCGACGCCAATACGCGCAACCCAGATCTCGGCAAACGGACGGGTGGAGGGATGTGCCTAACCCTGGGGCCCAACAAAGGCATCCTAGCACAGCGTAATGGGGATGGAGCTGTACGTGCATATGCCTTCATGCGTGCGGAAGAATCGTGGGATAAAGACTGCGGGATCGACTTCACCAACATGGAGACCGCGAAGAAGGATTTTATTGAGCGGTACTTCGGCGGCTGGGACCAGGGAGCGAACGACATGGTCCTCAGAAGTGATCCGGACTCGCTTGTACGCCATATGTACATGCTGCCTATAGGACTGACTTGGGCTCCTAGAGCTGGGTACGAAGCACAACATTCTCCAGTCTTAATAACAAGCTGACAGAAACGATAGGATTTCGCTTATCGGTGACGCAGCACATTTAATGACTCCTTTCGCTGGGGTTGGTGTCAACGTGGCAATGGAAGATGCACTCCACCTTGCGCGAAACATTGTTGCGGCGAAAGACCTGTGGCAGACGGACAAATCGGCCATGGCTACCGCGCTTAAAGAATATGAAGCCGAGATGTTTGTGCGTGCGGAAGAATACGCCAAGCAGACCTGGATGTATCTAGGTTTATTCTTCCACGAGCGCGGAGGAATCGCGATGGTCGAACATTTTGAGCGAACGAGAGCTCAAGAGGCGGTCGCTGCGGCTGCAAAAGAGAAGGCAGATCCACCAACTGAGACAGCAGGGGAGAAAGTGGGAGTTGTGGCACCAGCGACTCAAGGGTCGGAGCTGCATGCGTCCGGCTTGGGAGTTCATCCTTCGATAGTTACCGAGACTGAAGCGCACGCGGCATAGACTGCTTTACGCATTCCACTAAAATCATTCTCGCTGTTTACTCACCATACAAATCCCAGACCTCAGAAATTCAATCATCAAAGAGTCCTGGCACTATGGATTAAGACTGACACTCTGTACGCTGTCTAGGTTCAAAGAATGTAGACTACTAATATGTTGTAAGCGGTATCTCTATCCTCCAGTGAGCCATTCCACCCTAAAGTATTCCTCAGCCTCTACTTTCCTACCTCTTCCACCACAAAGCACCCTACCCTAGCTAAACTCTTCTACCATATCGAAGACGAAGTCTGCTCTTTTGTATGTGGAAATATTGTTTACCCATTTTGGGCAAAGAATCCGCAATCTTGCTAAAGTGATATGATTCTCTTGTGAAGGGAGAAGGACACGGATTCAGAGTGTGTGAGAATTATTGGGGAAGAGCAGTGATTGTTCGAAAAAAGGAGCAAAATCTTTAGCAGCCGAGGCACGTTTCTATTCTATCGTAGGTTGAACAAGTATCGGTAATAGGGCTAATTTCCGACCAGCAATTCACGCCCATCATGCGGCCAATCTATAGTCCGTGTCGACATCCAAACAATGCAAAAAAAAGCCAAAACTAAATAATGCTCTCTCACAAATCACTCAATCTAGCCCCGAACGCCATGCCCATCGCCATCTCGCCACCAGCGGCAGCAGCAGCATCATCATCCGACGCCATCACCTCTTCTTCCACCCTTCGTAACCTCGTCCGCGCCTCCGCAAAGGGCACCTCCTCCATCAATACCCTCAGCGCTTCCAAAACCAGCTCTCGGATCCTGCGGATGTGAGTGACGGAGAAGATATCCGTGTCATATTCCAGCCTGAGAAGCAGAGTCTCGTCAGAAACGGCGCAGAACTCGACAAGCAGCTTGAACTTGGCGCCTTCGGTCCAGGTGAGCAGGGGCTTGACACCGGGCAGAGACATTGGCAGGGCGTTGGGGTCGGCGTGGAAGGTGACCATTGTCTCGAGCAGGGGGTGGTTGGGGAATGACGGCTCGACTTTCAAGTGCTCGAGCAACTGGTTCCAGGGTACTGCGTGGGAGAGGGAGGATCTGCTAGACTCTTGGACGGTACGAAGGTAGGAGGTACAAGATGCTGCTTCGCTTGGTGGAGAATATTGGATGCGGAATGGTATGGGCTCGAGGAAGAGACCGACAGTCTCGAGGTCGGACGCTGTTGGTCGATTGAAATACGGTCCCCCTAGTACGACATCTATGTCGTCATTTCTGGTGGCTTGCAGTGCTAGGGCCACAGCTGCGAGGGATACTTGATGCAGCGTAACTTTACGGGCTGTCGCGAAATCCGTGAGGCACCGGTATAATTTGGTAGGGACTCTGCATAGGTGTGATGATCCCTGGTAGGTAACTCGGTCGCTGACATTTGGGAGACCGTAGGAGCATGCAGGTGCGCTCTCAAGCCGCCGAGACCAGAAATCGAGATTTTGGCGTGACGCGGTTTGATTCCAGACTGTCGTCTCCATATATGGTTGCGTTATGGACTGCAACCTTTCTCCGTTATAGACCATTTGTACTTCTCGGAGGAGTATTTGCAGTGCTGTTAAGTCACAGATGATATGGCTAATCACGACGATGAGTCGGTCGGCTGCAATCGTCACTCGAATAGGGTCGCTGCGATGGAGCTTGAAAGGCCTGTTGATCTCTTCGACCACGTCGATACTGTCTGCTCGATGCACTTGCGGAATACAGTCAGAGTATACGCGTCGCAGTCCTACTCGATGATCAAGAACAAATCTGCAACTCAGGATGCGATGTCGGGCCATGACTGTATTCCATGCGATCGTCAATCTTTCAATGTCGACTTCGGACCGGTCAAGCGCGCAAACGAAACTAACATTGAAGGCAGACGAGCCCGCCTTCAACTGGTATTTCAGCCACCATTCTCTTTCCATAGGAGAGACAGCATGTTCTCCTAAAACAGCCTCACGATGAGCAGTAGCAGCAGAGTTGTCCTGGCCCTTGAGCCCATCGATCGCCTGTGCAAGATCACGCAACGTGAGCGACGTAGCAATCATGCTAAAGGGTATTTGACATGAAAATAGCTTGGTAAGTCGACTTGTCAGAAGCATCTGGGCAAGCGAATGACCCCCAAGGTCGTCGAAGTTGGAGTCGCTGTCAATGACAACTTCAGCGCCAAGTTGTAGGGCTTCGCGCCATGCAGCAATCAACATCTTCTCGGAAGAAGTATTATATTGCTTCGGAGCCAGCTTCGTCACAAGATTGACGCTGTTAGACACCTCCTTATAATCCACTTTGCCAATAGGCGTCATTGGGAATTTGTCAACAGCCGCCATCATTCGTGGTATTGCGTGGGTCTGTAAAACTTTGGCAATCGTCGATCTAACATCGGTAACGTCCAACGTGGAAGGCTGAATCATAGCTACCAAGTAGTCATCCTTTCGAGCGATAGCAACAGCCGTAAGTGACGGGACAGCCTGCGCAATACGTATCTCCAAATCGTTTAGGTCGAGGCGGAACCCACGTAATTTGATCTGCCGGTCGTTCCTGCCAATGCAGACTACCTTGCCTTCTGAATTCCAGTACCCTCGGTCTCCGGTTTTGTACATCTGTTCTCCAGTCTTTCCATTGATGTGGTCGGCAAAAAATCGATTCTTAGTCTCGTCCGGTCTGCCAACATAACCTCTAGCGACTTGAACGCCAGCAAGATATATCTCTCCAGCAACCCCCGGAGCAACGAGACGCTGGTTTCTGTCCAAGATATAGACTCTCGAAGATGGATTTGGAGCCCCAATTGTCACAGGCTTGCCTGGCAATAGCCTCTGAATTGTCGCCCCGCCAGTCCCTTCCGTTGGACCGTACATGTTGTACAACTGTTTATGAGCCGCCCAGATATCATTCACCGGCTGGGGAACAGGCTCTCCCACGAGATACAACTAAAGCTGAGATTAGTATTTCTAGCTATCCTGATGTTAACAGTCACTCACGGTTTTAAGCCTCGGAAAATCGCTGGGTGCGAGCTTTTGTGCAATGGACGGGGTCAATATAGCAGAGTCAACCAAACGCAAATGTGACACCGGATCGATAGAGTCAGATAATACAAGTGTCGCTCCATAGCTCAAGGCTGAGAATATCTCGTGGATGCTCCCGTCAAAGGCGGGAGCCATGATCTGGGAAATCTTCCGACCTGGTCCCGCAAATAGCCGGACCTCAGCAGTCTTTTGGAAAGCAACTAGACCCTCGTGGCTACAAATGACGCCTTTCGGCTTACCGGTAGAACCTGAAGTGAAACATATATATGCGTTGGCGGAAGGTGTCGGTGTATGTCGAACCAAGACTTCTGACAGGGTCAGGCCTGGGTCGGCTAACAATTCATCTAATGCGAGACAAACATCACAGGAGCTCGGTTTGAGACCTTTGTCGGATGAGCTAGACACTAGAAATACCTTGGCCGCAGCAGACTGAAAATTGGTGTCACGTACAACAGCCGGTAACGCTTTGTCTTGCGGGGAGTAAACACCGCCAGCCTTTAGGATGCTGTAAAT
This sequence comes from Xanthoparmelia taractica, assembly GCA_033085395.1. Taxonomy (NCBI): domain Eukaryota; kingdom Fungi; phylum Ascomycota; class Lecanoromycetes; order Lecanorales; family Parmeliaceae; genus Xanthoparmelia; species Xanthoparmelia taractica. Next base: position 7,637 of record JANQBS010000440.1, on the reverse strand, counting down.
CGCAATGATCCAGTTCAAGGATCGATCTGCGTTAACGCATACGACATCACCTGGCCTGATGAATCGCGAAAGCTGCTTTGCGACGCGATCAGCCTTGACATGTAGCTCGTAATAAGTCATTTTTTCTGATGCTTTCTCGACTGCGATTGCAGAGGGATTCTCCGAAACGGCACGCTCGAAAAGAGTGACTAGATCGTCATGGATAGAGGATGCTGTGGTTGTATCGGAGAGACAGTTCCCAACGTTGCGTAGCAGAGTACGGGATTCACTTGGAAGCATATTCTCCATGCAATTCTCAATTGAATCTTCGGGGGCAGTAAGACTAAGGAGTGCATTCCGGTAATGCTCCCCTAGTCGCTCGATGTCTTTCTTATTGAAGGAATGACAGTGAAAACAAAGTCGTAAGGCATTGTCAGATATGTATACACTCAGTGGAAGGTCCGTGACTGCGGTAAAATAAGACTTGCCAATTGGTTGAACACCGTCGAGTCCGGTGGCTTGCATCTCATACTCCGTAGCAAGAGCGGAGGAAAAATCCCTTTTGAAGCCATCTTCCGGACGCGAGTATTGAACAGAGCTCAGCCCGACTAAGCTCTTGAAAACGTAACGTATGTACTTGGTCGTGGTCCAGGCCCTGTTCAGCGAGATGTGCAGTGGAAGTGTGTTGACCAAGGGCCCGATGCTATCATTGACTCCTGTCAAAGGCAAGTTGCGACCCGCGAGTACGGCGCCGAAAACGACAGAGTCCGAGTCATTGTACTTTGACAATACCATAGCCCATGCGGCATAGTATATCGATACTGCTGACACCTTTGCCTTTCGCGCACACTCCGACAGTCGATCAACCTGCAGCGAGACAGCAATGCTCTTTGTGGCGTTTTTGCTGAACATGTCCGTCATGGTGGGCGATGGTAGCAAGATTTCACCCACAGCGTTCGAGCCCCTTTCCTGCCGCTGCTTCCAGTAATGTTGGGAAGAAGACTGGTTCGCATACTGTAAGGCCTGGAGGTCCCTGGCTAAAGAGAGGAATGATGTGCCCGCTTTGACGGAAAGACCGGCGGCCACCTGTCTAACCTTTTTGTACACGAGGGCGGCGGAGAAGCCATCAATGAGCGCGTGATGGACCCTCCAGACAATGGTGCTGAGAGTTGCGTCTCGGCAGTCCCGGGACCGTGTGATAACCTTGAAAGATGTAAAGACATCTTCAGACTGTCCATTCTCCTCGAGCGTCTTTTCATAGTCCTCCTGACTGCGTACCACGGTTTCTTCCCAGCTGAACTGCGCATGCGTATGCTCGATCAGGGTCGCCTTATCTTCTGTAACATAAAACGTGGTTCGAAAAATCGGTTCGGACTCTATCACAGTCTTCCAAGCTCTTTTCATGATGGAGACGTCTTTGGTCTGGTAGGTTTCGTAAAAGCTAATTGTATTTGTCCCAGGATTGGCTTGACTCCCTTGCATAAAAAGAAGTTGCATCTCCGTCATGGGTGCCTGGAACCCAATCGATGGGGAGTCCAGAGACGTATGAGGATGAAGACTTGTTTGCTGTCTTTTGGTCAGTGGGCCCAGCGCTGGTTCAGCTGCACGCTTGAGAGCGGAACGTGTCGACGAGAGGGGCATCTCTTCGTTCGCTGGTGAGTTGGCTATCCATTTAGCGGAGCCCAGAAGTTCTGCAACAGTGTTGCTGAGTAAAATGTCTTCGATCGAAAGATGAATGCCTTGGGATTTGCAGACTGATGCGAGATCGACTGCGGAAATAGAGTGACCGCCAAGCTCTACGAACCCGGCGTTGTGGTCAAGTGCTGTAGATGTTATGCCTAATGTGCTGCAGATCTCTTGTAAGACGAGGCTTTGCAAGCTGCCGGTGCTTTTGAATGACCGTCTCCTGTGGAAGTTCGTGGGAGAGACAGCGAGGGGAGAGACAGCGACAGGGGCCATTGCTGCGCAGACCCTTGGAAGGTGTGCTAGGTAAAGAAAGACGTGTACGCGCAAGGAGAAAGACTGGAGACGAGCACGAAGATGTGGATGAACAGTGGAAAAAGAGTATCAGTGAGCATGGTATCAATTAAGACGATATATCTGAAGATACAGGGAAGTGTACCCTCGTACACCGGTGCCAAAAGGAACAAGAAGCCGTGATTAGTCTCAAGCGGTACAAAATCATCCTGCCACCGAACATGGCTGAAGACCTGCCATTCTACTCTGATTCCTCGCTCCGCTTCACCGTACTGCCAAAGCCGTTACGGAGTGAGAAATCCTCGGATGTCTCATGCCGGGTCAGCAAAGGGTCAGGTTTGAACCCTTCAGGGCCTCACTCGGACCTTTCACCATCGTTACACCATCGTTGCAGACGGAGAGTCAGATTCGTCTTGGTGGCCCCCGTCTATACAGCACCGACGCGCTCTTCCGGGATCTCTAAAAATCTGCTCCAGTGGACAGGGGTGCCGGAGATGGTGACGGCTGACCTTGGGGGTCAGGCAGCATGTCATGATGAGTCAGGTAAGACAGTGTTCGCTCAAATGCCAAGGTAGGTATTAGAAGAGCCCATGTAAGAAATGGAAGAAATGGAAGACAGGGATGCCTTCACGGTAACCGGGTCGCAGCTCGGCAGGGGTTAAGTTCTACCCCGGATGAACTTGAAGTATATGTTGAGCATATCCTAATAATTTTCTATCTCTGATGAAGTCTCTGCATATACTGAACCTATAGGCTATCCGTCATACCCCTACCAAGCGCGTCTATCCCTACCGAGCTCTGGCGCGACCCCTGCCGAGCTGTAAAGTAAGCTGTAAGCCCTAGGGTAACATTGAAAGTTTCTGAATTACAACAGTACTTTAGTTCAGCAGAAGTCGCCGAGCGGGCCGTTACTTCTCAGATACAACATATGATGACTCGATTCGTCAGTCAATTACAATATATATCATACCTGACTTAAGCGATGCTACTAGCCTTGAAACGAGGTATTGTAGGTACTTCAGCTCATTTGCCACTCTACCGCAGGAGCTATGTTGTACTCGGCAAATACTCTAGTCGTCCCTAACTGACGGAATGTTTCAGTGCTCTATAGCGAGTACGTTGTGATAAAGGATCTAGAACAGTGATTAATTTCGCCCTTCTCTCTCATCGTCTCTCTACCTTACTCGTATTTTTTGGGTGACGAGATGCCAAGGAATCAAGGATTCATGCCACCAGCGACACCAGCGGCACCAGATATGGCTTTCCAAAAGAAAAATTACTGACTGGATTTTATTTTTGGACGATGAAGATATTCAGAGAGTATTTTTGTAGAAATACGCTTAAGAATCTCCGTAGGTGTGAGGGCAAAATACCGGATCATAACCTAAAAGCTTACATCCTTTTATTTTCATACCTGTTGGAAATAGTGGCAATCAGCCCTGTGCACGTGACTCCGCACTAGTGGCTTGGCAAGAACACTTGTCATATATGTTGCATCACCCCGATGGATATGACGGATATCCCTCGGGAGGATACTTCCTGGTGGTGCCGTCACGCCCATCTCATGGGTATTTTAAAAATTCCTTATTTCTTATTCCACTCATTATATAAAACAAATATTAGAAATCTAATAAAAAATATATTATTTTTTATCGTTTATTTTATTTATATAATTTAAAATTATAAAAAATTATAAAAAAAATAAAAAAGTTATTATTAAGAAAAGAATCTTTTCTTATAGGGACAAGTTTCGGGGGTGATAGTCCCTAAGACCCCTATAACAAATTATTGTTAAAAACTTTAATTTTTTTATAGGGCTTCCGGGGGCCTACTACCCCCGAATCTTAACCCTAGAGAAAGAAAATCTTTTTTTAATAATAACTTTTCTATTTCTCAATAAATTTAAAAAGTTTTAAATTATATAAATAAACGATAAAAAATAAATTTTTTTATTAGATTGTTAATATTCATTGTATATAATTGGTGAAATAAATAATAAGGAAATTTTAAAATGCCTATGAGATGGGGGTGACACGACCATTAAAATATACCTATTTCCATGGCCATTCGTCTGATCCATGGGCATGCACGATCCACGGGGGCGATGCAACATATACTTCGCCTCCTGTATTCTACTTCTTCTTTATAGCATCATCTAGACGGCCAAGTGACTTTGTTATTCAACAATACCCCTCTAACTTATTCATGACCCTGAGGAGGAATACAAGTAAAATTCAAACAAAGGGCTTCAAAGTTTGATGTTTGGAGTTTCAGCCTTATAATATTTCCAGCAAGTAAATGCGAAAAACGACATTCAACACTTGATCAGTAAACAAGGCAGGCTTTCCAATAAACTGTGACTGAAACCTGATTAGTCAGCAGCTTTTTCAAATGCCAGGCGCGGGAGGGTTTGGCTGCTAGGCAACAAAGCAACCCCAGCAGACGCCGGGATCATTCAACAGAGGCCTTTTGGCTGCGTTGTAAACCAGTACATTTCAGATACTGTGGCTCAAATCCATAGCCTCCGCTGAGGTAGGCCGTCAATGGCCTACTTCCGTAGTAGGACCAGTCACCATTGTGGTCAGCCTGATCAGTCATGAACCATGGAGGTTGCAAAGGCCAAATGACTTGAGACACGAGCAAGCCTATTAATCAGGTTAAGTGCCAACTGCAATATCTATTCTCCCACCACCCTCAATAATATCGGTCCTACCGGCCTTACTATCTTTGCCGTATCTTACTTACTCTATCTCACACAGAGCTGCACAGCCCCCAAATCTGGTGCTTCATTCTCCAGGCCTTGTCATCCCTCGGCGGAGATTTGGGTTTACCCTAGCATCAGCCTTTCGTGTTAAATGCTATCACTGCAATGAAAAACCTCAAAGAGAGTATGCCAATACAAGTGACTAGGCACTCTGGGACCGATGATGCTTTGCAGGTGTGAAAGCATCGCCGCCTGTGAGACGCTCGTGAGTTGTGAGTATAATGCCACGTGTTTTCCGAAACTGCATGCTGATGCGAGCACGCAATCTTAGATTGCGTACAGGGAACCCGAGGCACGCACTGCCTCTCCCTAATATAGATCTATCGGACGTGAGCATCTGATCATCTCCCATAATCACGAAACAACGACATGGCATGGCTAGAGGTTGGCACAACCAAAGATGTGCTGAGCCGAATGCGACTCTGTCTGGCTTCACGTCGCGGCGTAGTAGAGGCGGGACGTAAATCAGCAGCCACATGAGCCAGGAGCAGGAATGCGACCAGAGTCGAGCTGAAATCCGAAGCTATCGAGGCTTGAGTCAGCCCACCACGAAGGGTGGGCTTCAGATTTGGTTGTGTCTCATCCGTCGTGTAGGCTCCGTCGTGTAGGCCAGGCGACTAGGAACCAATATATATACCACCGTCCCTTCGAGTTTCTGATATTCATTCTTCGCAAACCACACACTCCTTCCCTACATCTGTAATTCATATAATTTCCTTGCTTCACTCTTTACATCCATTCCTATCTGACCATTCGTTTCATCTCATTTCCTTCACAGTTCAAAATGCTCGCCCGCGTCTTCTACATCGCTGCGTTCGCGCTAGCAGCTGCGAAAGTGAATGGCAGTCCTACACATGGCGGCAACTCTCTGCCAAACTGCGCAGCTGCACCAGCAGAATGCCAATGCCCCTCAGGAACCACGCTTCAAGACTCTACAACGTACGCTGTCATCGGCGCTGCGGCCAAGGACGTCAAGGCCATAACTGGCAGTTGTAAGTGACTACAAGTTCATTGGCTTGCCTAGGAGGACTCGTTCGTTGACATCGTTTTTCCACTACAGTCTTCGACACTGCCTGGCTTGGTGCTTCTCCGGACGCGGTCAGTGGGCGAGACAATAGGCCCGGTGCAACACGAACATTAACCGGACCTACTGATGTTGGTACCTATACTTTTGTCGAAAAGGTAGGTGGATGGCGGGAAACCCACGTAAAATATCCTTCATACTGACGTCATGGATATATGTAGATTGTAACATACGAAGAAAGCGACGACGGCTCCTTCACAGTGTTGTTCGAGCAGGGAAATGGTAGGACACCACTGCGCCTTGAAAGTGAAATGAATCTATGCTCACCGTTGGATTTCCAGGTCCCATTCCGTACACAAATGGAAACGGATCGTTCTCCGGATACTGGGACACATTATCCGTGAAATGGGCGGCCGAACGTGAAACCATCGTATACTGGGACATCTACCTTTGCTGGACCGGTGTGGTATCTGGTGCGTTTTCCATTTGGCTGAACGAGCCCCAAGAGGGTTATACTGACGGGGTACCCAACCAACAGACTTTGTTGCGTTCCATGAAAGCGCGATCCACAATCTGACCTCGATTCTGGAGTCAAAGGGCCAATTGACGGGCCATAGCGAGCCGCCTGTGTCATTCTAGTTTTGGAAGAATCCATCTTGGCAAGCGGGGCGTCCATTCGTTTTTCGGAAAGTGTGGTTTGGTGAAGGAAAGCAGACTATTGAGTCTCCGGCTCATTTCCGAAAAGTTTTGTTCTTCCCCCCTCTTTGGGCTGGACCTGGGAGCGGAGGCCGCATTTGTTTGTCATAACATTGTGTACCTATACAATTATATACATCAGAGTGCGTTTATTCGATGTACAGCCAATATACGGCGATTTCTACTTGCGCATTTCTCGCTCCAACACAGAATCCGATGGTAGCAAGCGGACATTTTTTTTTTAATTGAGCATGAGATCTCGAATTTCGAGACTTCTCAACAAAGGATGAAAAAAACAAGCATTCATCTCTCTTCCCCCCCCCCCCCCACCCTCTTGAAAAGGGAACAAAAGATATCCCCGCACGCACTCATCACGCCGACATGGGCCTATGTTGTTTGTATATGACGGTTTCAAAACAAACGATTACTTTACATGCCCAAAATACAAGCCCACTGGCTTCCCCGTCCGTTCTGCCCTTTGCAACCCATCCCATCCCCCATTTCCTCCCCCCCCCCCTAACACAAACAAGGATCAACTCAACGAGCACGAACTCTTCGAATCCCCAACTCCTCTCCTCTCCTGACGACCAAAACTCATTTCCTTAGGTGGTGGAGGTGGAGGAGGAAGGAGCGGGCGCATACCAAGCGCAGTGAGGGCAAAACTTGTGTCTTCTTTTTTTTTTTTTTGGCTAAGCTACATGTATAAACACCACTACTAACTACATCATCATATATGCTAGGTAAGGTAAGGTAAGGTAAGGTAGGGGGGGGGGGGGTTTTCTCTCTCACACCATCTAGGAGGGAGTAGTAAATTTACTTCTGCGGCAAAAGGTAAAAAGGGGGAAGGAAGGGCTTGTCTTTGAGTGAGTGTGAGAGATCCTTGGTTCCTGCGTACAAGTGGCGCGGGAGGAGGAGGAGAGGGAGAGAGGGTTTGACTGGTAGGGGTGGGTGGGTGGTTATTTTTTTTTTTCCTTTTACTTTTTTTTTTTTTTTTTTTGAGATCGCGCCGAACAGGAATTCAAGGGGTAAAACCCAGGTGAACTTTTACACTAGCATGGTTTGCCTAATCGGCAGCCGAGATCTGACATGTCCTTGCTGACATGCATCGGTCCCTTGTTTTGGTGGGGGGGGGGGGGGGGGGGGGGGGGGGGGGGGGGGGGGGGGGGGGGGGGGGGGGGGGGGGGGGGGGGGGGGGGG
>JANQBS010000439.1:0-23201 GCA_033085395.1 Xanthoparmelia taractica | reverse complement strand
AAGAATATTTAAATTATTAAAAATAAGCTTAATAAGAAGTTTAAGATAATTAATTTAGATTCGTATATTTATTATCTTAATATATTTATTATTAAAAATCGCGTTAATCGTATTCTTCGCCTTAGATAAAAGAATTATATTAAGAAATTTCTAGAGAAGCATAATATATTAAATTTAGCGTTAGCTTCTACGTCTATAATTAGCGATAAATTTTATATTATTAATAATATCTTCGTAATTATCGAAAAGAATTAACTTATCTATTAATTCGCTATTAAATCTCTTATATACGCTATATTAAATATTTAATCCGATATTATATACTCTATCTTAATAATCTCTTAATATAATTTAAATTTTAATAAATCTTATTAAAAGACTATTAAACGAATCTTTTGATATTTTAATAATATTAAGAATTAATAACTTATATTTAAAGAAGATCTAAAGTCGCTTATTAATTATATAGACGCGAACTAAGCGAAAGATTAAAATACTCGATATTTTACTTTAAGATATATTTTTAATATAGATAATATAATTATTAATTAATCTTCGAAGAGTTAATTTATAATTGCTTTTTCGATTTATAAAATTAAATATATTAATTAAAATTAAATTATAAAAAAGATAATCTAATTACGAGAATTTTTAAATTAACTTAATTTTAATATTAAATAAGCTTAAGCGATTATTATTTATTACGATAATTAAGATATTATAATATTAATTAAAAATTCTTAATTTTATGCTCGCATTAAGTATATCAATATTTAATATTACTACGTGCGAGAATAAGTTATAGCCGATATTATTACTCTCGAGTATATATTAATTAATAAATAGATAGTTAATGAACTTATTAAGAATCTTTGCAAGAATAAATTCGAGTTATTTCGATCTCTAATCGGGCTGAAACGTCGATCGTAATCTTATTTAAGAAGGCTTTTATTAGAGGAGCTTCCGCTAGAGAAGCGATATCTCGCCCAATTTCGACATTAGATATCGCAACAACGCCTTATTATCATCTTATAGGCCTACATTATAAGGCGTATCGCCCTAATATACATTATAATTAATTACTGCTATTAAGTATTAATATTCTAAATAATTTCCACGAGGTCTTATAATTAATTATATGCATAACGAAGGTTTATATTTCAATTAGATTACTTGCTATTCTTATATATATTCTTTAATCGTAATTTAATAAAAATCTAATATATATTTATTAAACGTGAAATTTTAATCTTTAAAAATCGTTATTTAATAAAAAGTGAAAAATTTATATAAGATAATAAAACGAATATAAGCACATATCGTTTTTTCACTATTGCTGCCCTGCGTTTACTTCTTATATAAATATATTAGCTTTACGATAACTATTCGACGTTCGAGTCGTAATCTTCGAATCTCGTATTTTGAATAGAGGATCGATAGCGTGCGAAGGGGAGTGTTAAAAGTTGGGTCGCGTGCTTACGTGATATGCCAAGGCTTGGCAAACGTCAAGTCACATAACCTCACTTAGATAGATCGCATTTACCTTTTATAGCACACTTAGAATAATATAACTAAGTGTTCTATCTTATATTTTGATAGAATATATTAATATAAAGACTAAAAACGTCTATATCGAAAAAGGGAAAAATGCTAATATTCGTTCTAATATCTTATATAAATATTTTATTTTTTATTAAAAAACGATTATTTAAAAAATTTCTTTTAAGTTTAATAAATACATATTAAAGATTAATAATCACGAGGTCGAAGAATATATATGAAGATGAAATGAAATAATTAAATAAAATTCTCCTAGCTACATCTAATCGACTATAAGGTTCTTACGCGAGGGTCGTTTTAGAGATAGAACTTGATAATAATAACTAATAGCAGCGGCGAATAGAGATAAAGTATTCAAAACGCTAACTCTTATATAGATTAGAGGGAAGCTCTTTTGAAGTAAGACTTAGAGAGGTGATTTTAGTCTAACTAGATCTCGAAAGCGATTAAACTTATTCTTATATAGGATCTTAATAAGCCCGTCGATTACTTATCTTTTAGTTAAGACATATTCTAAAATAACGTTCTTAGTAATAACTTACTCTTATACGTAATAATATTAAATATTAATATATTTAATGCGTGTATAAAATTAAGAATTTTTAATAAAAGTTATTATATCTTAATTGTCGTAATACAATTAGATCGCTGAAATTAAATTAATTAAAAAGATTACGTAATTAGATAACTTTCTCAATAATTTACGTTTAATTAATATACTTAACTTTATAAATTAAAAGCGCTACGATAGATTATCGCTTAAATATTTAATTAATCATAGCGTTATTTATATTAAAAACGTATTTAAAAATGAAATATCGAATATCTTAATCACTAATTTATTTAGCGTTAATATACTTAATTAAAGATTTCAAATCTCTTCGAAAGACGAGTTAATAATTAATCGTTTATTCAAGATATCGAAAGATACGTTTAATAATCTTTTAATAAGACTTATTTAAATTAAAATTATATTAAAATATTATTAAAATATAAATAACTAATTTAATATCTAATATTATATATATTAGCGAGTCGATAGCTAGTTAATAGACGATACGAAAAGCTTCAATTATTTAAAAGTCTACTTTGGCGATCTAATACTTCTATATTTATTAAAATAAGAGTTTCTTTACTCTCTTATATATTATATTTAATAATAAATTTCTAAATATAACTCGTTTGATTAAGTCGTAAGATTCGATTAACTCGATCTCTTATAACGATTATATCGAGATAATAGCTATACGCGTCTAAATCGATTATCTTAAAACGCTTATAAAGCTTATTTTTATTATTCTAAATTTTCTTTTTATTAAAATTAATTAATAAAATATTATTTATATGGATAGCGATAATAATAATATTATTACTAAAGATCGAGTAATCGATAATAATAGACTCGAAGTCTAGCTTCTTAAGATATATTATTAGAGTATTATATTAAATTCTAACAAACTATTTTACATCGTATTACGTTTTCTTTAATCTATATATGTTATATTTCTTATTAACTTTAAAGTTAATAAACTACATAACGTAGATAATTTCCTTTACGTTATCGTATAAAAAGATTATTTTAATATTTATTTATTTTAATTCTTAATTTAGAATTATTATTAAAGCGAAGATAACTTTATAATTTATAAATTTAATAACAAAGACGAAAGTCTTATTAAAGTCTATATTTTTACGCTATTTAAAATCGCGTATTATTTAATAAATCTTATAGCGAGCGATCTCTTTTTAAGATTTACGCTTAATTTTATAAATTTTATTTATTCTCTAAAATATACGTATTTAAGAAAAGATCTATTAGAGTTTAAATATTATTAATTACGAGAAAATCGACTTCTTTTTATATAGTAAGCTCTTATTATATTTTTTAATATATATTCGCTATCGTCTCTTTATAGCTTTAAGACTTATATAATTTAAAGGCGTTAACTATAATTAATAAAGCGAGAAAATTTAAAATAAAATTATAATAAGTCTTAATAATTTTATATTATCTTAAAAATTCGCGTTTTAAAGATTCTCTAATTATTATAAATTATATTATAGACTTCTCGTTTAATATCGAGTCTTTATAAATTATAAATAATATAAGTATTTTATTGCTAAGCGTTTCGAGTAATTTTAATAATTTTTCTAAAAATATACGCAAGAATAACGCTCTTCGAATCGAGAATTATACTTTAATTAAAATTTTAATCTTTATAAAATACTTTCTTTTAATTAATATCCCGATAAAGTTAATTATTTTAATATAAAATTTGTATTTTCTTTTAGAGACTCTCTTCTTTAAAATAAATATTAAAGCGAGCTTATAAATAATCTTAATAACGTTATTATAACGCTTATTATAAGCTTCTAGAAGTTTAATATTATTAACTTATTATATTTTACGAATAACAAATATTATTAAGATAGATTTAAGCGAGATATTATTAATTTAAATAATATTAAAAAAGGTTTTAATCTTATTATTAAATAAAAGTATATAATAAAATCTATTAATTTAATAATTAACTAATTTATTCTTATACGCACGATCTTAATGCTTAATTTATTTAATAATATTTAATTTATTCGATAATTCGAAGATAAGATAAATTTAATAAATAATTTATATAGATCTCGTAGAGAATAATATCTCGATTCGAGATTAGCTATAAATTACGAAAATAATTAAATACTTAAATAAACTTCGTCTAATACCTTTACGATAGTTTATTTTCTTTAAATATAGCGCTAACTTTTTATTAAATCATTTATTTAAGATATTCTAATATATTATTTATTTAAGAATTATTAAAAACGAATCTTTAAATAAATAATATACGTATATATTATAATTATTATACTCGATATCACAGTGGGATCGAAGTCGAATATATTTATAATTATCGTATTTTACTTTAATTTAGAAATAACCTAAACGCTCTTAAAATTATAGATTCTATCTAATTTAATATAAAGTAAACGTTAAATCTAAAGATCTTATTATTTAAGAAAGTTATTATATATTTATAATTATTATAAAAAGAATAAAATAAATCTTAAATATTATTATAAATTAGATCGCTTTATTAACGTCTCGATTCGATATAATGCTTATATCTTTTTATTTTTATATTAGCGATAATAAATAATTCGTAAATATCTTTAAAGAATAAGATAATAAGATTTATCTCGATATATATCTTAATTAGTTTCTTAATATTCTAATAGCTTAAATAATCGTAATAACTATATTATATTCGTAAGATTTTCTTATTAATTTGAGACTTTAGAATATTAATATTAATAATAAGAACACTAATAATAAATAGAGATTTATTATAAGCGAAAATATCTCTATTAATTACTATTAAATATATTAAAACGTTTATCTAAAGATCGAGCGCATAAAGTCGGTTACGTTAGCGCTTGAAGATAATGCTATACTTCTTGATATCGATCTCGCTAGATATAAAACAAAGAATAATTTCTTAATTCTTTAGCTATCTCTAAGAAATTAAATTAAACTTATTAATTAATACGTATTAATGATTATAAATAATTAAGATACGTTTATTTTTAATTTTCTTATATGTTAATTAAATACGTTTAATTTTTTTAATTATAATATAGTTTATAATCTTATTAATTTTAAATAATTTAGCGAATAAAATAAAGATTCAAAAGATCGAATAATCTCGAATTATATATTAAAAGTATACGTAGTTGATAAATTATAGCGTCGATAATATAGCGATAATAAATATCGATAAGATCTCTATTATTATTTTAAATAATATTAATATCTTAAGATAAAATTAAGAGATTTAATTTTAAAAAGCTTAAGATTAAGCGATTAGATAGATTATCGCTAAGCTTAATTACTCGATATAAATCACGAAGCTATAGATCGTTAATAATTCGATATATATTATAGTAATAGCGGCTTCGATAATAGACTTTAAAAGAAGAATTATTCTTACTCTTATTATCTTTATCTAAGAAATTCTTTTCTTTATAATTATTATAATCTCTATAATTATTATAATCTTTATAATTATTATAATCTTTATAATTATTACGATTATCTCGATTATATCTATTATTCTTTTTCTTATTATTATTTTTAGATTTTAAATAAAGATATAGAATAACACACTTAAAAGCGTCGTGCTAGTTCTTCGTATAATAATTATAATATTTATAAATTTAAGTATAAATGCGAGAATTTTTAATATAAGCTCTTAATTAAATCTTAATTTTAAAATAATCTTCGATAATAATTAAAATAATTATACTTTATAAAGTATACGTAAAGATATTATTGATTAACGCGATTAGTATCTATACTTCGGCGATAATAATAGAGCTTATAAAATTTAATAATAATATTAATAAATCTCGTAATAATATAGTCTAGATCGAATTTCGACTCGTTATTATTATCGAAAAGATTATAAATCTAATTATATTACTCGTAATATAATTAATAGACTAAGTCTAAGCTTAAGTAAAAATAATATATTTTTTTAGTTCTTATCGAAATAAAGCTTAAAGAAAAAAATATTAAACTCTTTTAATATCTCTATAAACTTATTAATATAGCTTTAAAAATTATTATTATATTCTATAAGAATAACGTTATTTATTTTCTTAAAAATAAAGTTAAGAATATTAAAGTCTTAAGACTTGAACTTCTTGAGAATTATTTAGATATCTTTAATATTAATTTTATTCTTAATTAATAAAGCGAGCGTTTCGCTTATAATAAAATTTAAGTATAATATAAATTTTATTATGAGCTTACTTTCACGTCTTAATTTTCTTAATTATAATAATATCGCTATTAATAATAATTAAGATTATAAAGTTTTTAACGATATATCGTTAAATATTTAAAAGCTTTAACTTATTCTTAAACTATTATCTTTATATATAATAATTAAAGATATCTTTAAGCTTATTAGTATCATTAAAAAATTTAAAAAAATCAAATCTTAATCTCTTCAATCGATATAATTAAGAATTAAAATTCTTATTTTTAATAAAATTAATTTCGTATAAAAACTAAAGAGATCTTTATTAGAGATTAATTTTAATAATATTCTAGAAATAAATTATCTTAAAATAAAAATTAAATTAGCGAGAGCAATCAAGATATAATCGCTATTAATATCGCTATTTAATAAAATCGCAAGTATCTTAAATATATAAGAAAAATCTCTTTTAATCTTAAGATTAACTTAATATAAGCGAGATATTTACTATTAAAGAGCGAAGAAATAAATTAATATACCGTAATTAATAGCGGTTTATTAAGATAACTCTCTTATAAAGTATAAGAATTTTAATCTTAAAATAAATAATGTAAATAAATAATAAAAGAGAGAGTTCTTAATTTTTATAGATCTTAAAGACTCTTCTCTATCTAAGTTACACTAATTATTCTAATTATTCTAATCTTTATTATCTTAATTATCTTAGTCTAAGAATTACTATATATTTTTTAATTATTTCCTTTTAACTTTTATTTAATTATATTTCTCTTAATTAAAAAATTGCTTATTTATATTAAAAATTTCTTATTTTTATAATAACGAGATTTAATTTATTAATCTTTAACTTTAATTTTTAAAAAAAGCTAAAAAAATTAAGCGTCTTCGCTTTAAGATTTATTTATTTTTATTTTAATCTCTATTAATAAAAGCTAAAACAATAATTAAGCTTATTTATTCTTTTTTTAACTTATTTAAATTTAATCTTCGCCTATAATAATTAAAATAATTAAGTTCTAGCCGTTATTACGAATATTACGTAATTAACTTTAGACATTAAAGTCTATATACTCGTTATCTAATTTAATACTTCGATATAATAACCAAAAACGTATTTCCCTTTATTTAATGTATTCTACGTAAGGAAACTAATAGTATTTCAAGAGCTCTAATAAGAATATAATTTTGATTAATCGCGTAGTGAGATTTAATATTATCGGGCCTTAAGACGAGAGAGCGCTAAGTAGCGAATTTCAGCCCTCGAATTAATAACGAATCACAGTCGTTTAGAATCTAAATAATTATTTTAATATAAAAATACTTATTATAAAGAAATTATTAAATAATCGCTATAACGATACTAAGCATCGCGATAAATATTAAAAAGTCACCGTAATAGTGATGAATTATAATATAATTAGATTACTATCGGGTATAGCCCGGGCTTATAATCTATTAAAATATAGAATAGAACACGTAGTAGTTATATTAATTAAGGAGTACTAGCTGGGAAAGCGAGATTATAAGGCACGCCTTAGCGTGTCACGTGATCTAGTCACGTGACTCGAATTTTAACTAATCTTATTAAATTAACGCTATTAACGTACGCATTTTTATCTTAAGTTTAAAATAATATTAATTTTATTTTTTTAAATTATATTCTTTTAATATTTAGTAATTTAATTTTTATATTAAAGTATAAATTAATAGCGAGCTTTTATTATAACTTTTATAAGAGACGACTTTCTCGTTATTTTATAGAATCGAAAATTATTATACTTAAAAATTCGAAGAATAATTAATAATAAGATTCTTTATTTAATAGTAAGTATAAATAAAATCTTTTTATAATTATAATAATTCTTTCGAATAATTATAATAATAGCACTCTCGAGCTCGAGTATGATAATAGATAATCGTCTAACTCTAGACATATTCGTAATATATTTTAATAGAAGCTTCTTAAACTTAATTAAATCGTAGTCTTAATCTTATACTTATTTAATTAATCGACCAATAATTAATAAATTAATTTCGATAATTATAATAATAATTTTACACGCTATTTTAGTCTCGATTAGAGTTAATACTTATAGACGTATATTATTATTATAATCAATACTCTAAGTATTACGAAGATCTGCATCAAAAGTCCTGGACATGCCAAGAAAAGGGTTCAGTGTAGGGCTGAGTGCTTGGCATGCTCCGAAATCTCATGAATCTCATGACTATTCATGATTATTATATATTTTAGTGCTTTGCATAATAGCGACGCAGCGTATACGAAGTGCATATATCGTAACGATATTAATAGAGTAGATAGTAGTAATAGTGTTAAAGTATTAATTATATCGTTAGGGAATAGAAGAAGAGCACAAATGCTTCTAATTTATAATTATTATATATATAGTGCACTAGATAGAAATCTTCTTATTATTCTCTATATTAAGCATTATCTATTAATATATCGAATACTTAGAGTATTACTTATAATAATAAAACTCGAATTCAAGTATTTGCTTTAACTGAAGCTAAGATTACTATTAAAATCATTACTGCAATTATTAAAATATCTCGTTAAATTATTAATTAACTTTAGAAACAAGCTCGTAATATAGAATACGATCTTACTATATTTAAAAAACTCTTAATATCGTACGTTATAAATAAGCTTAGATTCGAACGTTTTTTAGTTATTACATCTACACTTAGGAGTGCGATTCTAGTCGCTATATGAAAAGATCGTTACGATTATAAAAAGATATCTTTCATATTAATTACTAAATAGAGAATCTTATTAATAACGACCTTACGTATACTTAAGCGTAATAACTTTCAATCTTATAAAATTATTAAAAAATTATTCCTTACTTAAATAATAATAACAGCTCGATATTAATTTATTTTACTTTATAAGAATTAAATCGTAAAATATTAAAAAAGAATAATTTAAAGTAACGAGATTAATATGATATTGAATTCTCTATAGAGAAGAGTGCGTATATAGCGTTAATCCAACGAAAGTTTTATTAAATCTACTATACGACGCCGTCGTGTTATAAATACTATAGAATCCATATTTTAAAAGTGTTTTTCCTATAATAAAAAGAGTTCTTAACAATGTTACTAAAGGTTTCTCTTACTATAATCACCGAGATGTAGCCCGTAATTACTCTTTATAGCTTGAGTAGATACGTGTATAGATAATCAATCAAAAAGAGTTCTTATTATATTTAAGAAGTCGAGATCGTAGCTAAAAAGTAATATAGCTTTAAAATCCAAGATCAAAGAGACTTAAAAACTTAAGATCGATATGCGACGTATAGATCTACGAAATTCTCCTAATAAGGAGCTCTGTTGAAATTCGGGTCACGTGACTAGATCACGTGACACGCTAAGGCGTGCCTTATAGTCTCGCTTTCCTAGCTAGTACTCCTTAGCCTATATAACTACTATGTGTTCTACTCTATATTTTAATAGATTATAAACTCGGGCTATACTCGGCAGTGATTTAGCTATATTATAATCTATCGCTATTACGATGGCTCTTTAATATTTATCGCGATACTAGACGTCGCTATAGCGATTATTTAATAATCTTTTTATAATAAATATTTCTTATATTAAAATAATTATTTAGAGTTTAAACGACTGTGATTCGCTATTAATTTGAGGATTGAGGTTTATCGCTTAGCGCTCTCTCGTCTTAAGATCAATAATATTAAATCTCGCTACGCGATTAATTAAAATTATATACTTATTAAGATCTTTAAAATACTATTAATTTTTCTACGCAGAACACGCTAAATAAAGAAAAATACGTTCTTATTTATTATATCGAAATATTAAATTAAATAATAAGTATATAGACTTTAAAGTCTAAGGTTAATTACGTAATATTCGTAATAACGATAAGAAATTAATTATCTTAATTATCGCAAATAAAGATTAAATCTAAATAAGTTAAGAAGAAGAAGAATAAATAAGCTTAATTATTATCTTAGCTTTCGCTAATAGAAATTAAAATAAAAGTAAATAAATCTTAAAGCGAAGACGCTTAATTTTTTTAATTTTTATTAAAAATTAAAATTAAAGATAAATAGATTAAATCTCGTTATTATAGAGATAAGAAAGTCTCTAATATAAATAAGCGATCTCTTAATTAAGAGAAATATAATTAAATAAAAATTAAAAATTAAATAATTAAAATATATATTATAATTCTCAAATTAAGATAATTAGAATAATAAAGATTAAAATAGCTAAAATAATTAATGTAACTTAGATAAAGAAGAGTCTTTAAGATCTATAAAGATTAAGAACTCTTTTTCTTATTATTTATTTATATTATTTATTTTAAGATTAAAATCCTCACACTTTACGAGAGAGTTATCTCAATAAAGCGCTATTAATTACGTTATATTAATTCATTTCTTCGCTCTTTAATAGTAAAGATCTCGCTTATATTAAGTTAATCTTAAGATTACAAGAGATTTTCTTTATACGCTCGAGATATTTACGAGTTTATCAAATAGCGATATCGATAGCGAGTATACTTTAATTACTTTCGCTAATTCAACTCCTACTTTTAAATAATTTATTCTCGAAGTATTATTAAAGTTAATCTCTAAGAAAGATCTCTTTAATTTTTAAGCGAAACTCGACTTATTAATATTATCAACTTTATTAATCTTAAAGACTTTAAGTTTTAATTATATCGACTAAAGAGATTAAGATCTCGATTTCTTTAAGTTATCTTAATAATATTAATAAGCTTAAAGATATCTTTAATTATTTTAATTATTAAATATAGAGATAATAATTTAAAGATAACTTAAAGCTCTTAAATATCTAATAATATATCGCTAAAAACTTTATAATCTTAGTTATTATTAGCGGCGATATTATTATTATTAAGAAAATTAAGTCGTGAAAGTAAGCTTATAATAAGATTTATATTATATTTAAATCTCGCTATAAGCGAAAGGCTGGCTTTATAATTAAGCATAAAGTTAACGTTAAAGATGTCTAAATAATTTTTAAGAAGTTTAAATCTTAAAGCTTCGATATTCTTAACTTTATTTTTAAGAAGATAAATAACGTTATTCTCGCGAGATGCGATAATAATTTTTAAAGCTATGTCGATAAGTTTATAAAGATATTAAAAGAAATTAATACTTTATTCTCTAAGCTTTATTTCGATAAGAATTAAAAAATTTATCGCTTTTACTTAAGCTTAGATTTAATTTATAATTCGTATTATAAGTAATATAATTAGATTTATAATATTTTCGATAATAATAACGAGTCGAAATTCGATCTAGACTATGCTATTACGAGGTTTATTAATATTATTACGAATCTTATAAGCTCTATTATCATCGCCGAAGTATAGATATTAATCGCGTTAGTTAATAATATCTTTATATATACTTTATAGAGTATAATTACTCTAATCGCTATTAAAGATTTCTTCGAAAATAAAATTTAATTAAAAACTTATATTAATAATTCTCACACTTATATTTAAATTTATAATTATTATAATTATTATAAAAAGAATTAGTAAAACGCTTTCGAATACGTTATTTTATATTCTTATTTAAAATCTAAAAATAATAATAATAGAGAGAATAATAAACGTAATCGAGGCGATTATAACGATTATAAAGATCGTAATAATCGTAAAGAAAAGAACTTCTTAGATAAAGATAATAAGAATAAGAATAAGAATAATTTCCCTTAAAAGCCTATCACCGAAGTTACTATTATTAAAATATATATCGAATTATCGATAATTTATAGCTTTATGATTTATATCGAGTAATTAAGCTTAGCGACGATCTATCTAATCGCCTAATCTTAAGCTCTTTAAAATCGAGTCTTTTAATCTTATTTTAAGACGTTAACGCTATTTAAAACGATAATAGAGATCTTATCGATATTTATAATCGCTATATTATTAACGCTATGGTTTATTAACTACGTATATTCTTAATATATAATTCGAGATTATTTAATTTTTTAAATATTTATTAAATTTATTAAATTAATTAAAATTAATAAGATCGTAGATTATATTATAATTAAAGAAGTTAGATATATTTAACTCGAGTGTAAGAAGCTTAAAGATAAACGTATCTTAATAATTAATAATATTTAATACGTATTAATTAATAAGTTTAATCTAATTTCTTAGAGATAGCTAAAGAATTAAGATATTACTCTTTCTTTTATATCTAACGAGATCGATATTAAAAAGTATAATATTATTTTTAAGCGCTAGCGTAATCGACTTTATACGCTCGATATCTAGATAGACGTCTTAATATACTTAGTAGTAATTAATAAAAATATTTCCGCTTATAATAAGTTCTTATTTATTATAAATATTCTCGCTATTAATATTAATATCTTAAAGTCTCAAATTAATAAGAAGATCTTACGAATATAATATAGTTATTACTATTATTTAGATTATTAGAATATTAAGAAGCTAATTAAGATATATATTAAGATAAATCTTATTATCTTATTTTCTAAAGATATCTACGAATCGTGTAATATTATTAATATAAAGATAAAAAGATATAAGCGTCACGTCGAATCGAGATATTAAGAAAATAATCTAATTTATAATAATATTTAAGATTTATTTTATTCTTCTTATAATAATTATAAGTATATAATAACTTTCTTAAACGATAAGATTCTTAGATTCGATATTTAATTTATATTAAATAAAATACGATAATTATAAATATACTCGACTTCGATTTATGTGCGGCATCGAGTATAATAATTATAATATATACGTATATCGTTTATTTAAAGATATTATTTAAAAGAAAATTATTTTTAATAATTCTTAAATAAATAATAAATTAAAATAACTTAAATAGACGATTTAATAAAAAGCTAGCGCTATATTTAAAGAAAGTAAATTATCGTAAAAGTACTAAACGAAGTTCGTTCGAATATTTAATTATCTTCGCAATTTATAGCTAATCTCAAATTAAGATATTACTTTCTACGAGATCTATATAAATTATTTATCGAATTTATCTTATCTTCGAATTATTAAATAAATCGAATACTATTAAATATATATAATTAATATCGAGTGAATTAAGTATTAAGATCGTGCGTATAAGAAGAGATTAGTTAATTATTAAACTAATAGATTTTATTATATACTTCTATTTAATAATATGATTAAAATCTTTTTTAACGTTATCTAAATTTATCTTAATAAAACTTATTTCTCGCGAAATATAATGAATTAATAATATTAAGCTCTTAGAAGCTCGTAATAAGCGTTATAATAACGCTATTAACGCTATTTAAAAGCTCGCTTTAATATTTATTTTAAAGAAGAGAGTCTTTAAAAGAAAACGCGAATTCTTTATTAAAGTAATTAACTTTATCGCGATATTAATTAAAAGAAAATATCTTATAAAGATTAAAATCTTAATTAGAATATAGCTCTCGACTCGAAGAGCGTCGCTCTCGCGTATATTTTTAGAAGAGTCGCTAAAATTATTCGAAACGCTTAATAATAAGACGCTTACGTTATTTATAGTCTCTAAAAACTTATAATATAATTTATAATAATTAAAAAAATTTTAAAATTTAAATCGTTAAGATAACACGAAATTCTTAAAACTTATCGTAATTTTACTTCGAATTCTCTTATCTTATTAATTAAAGTTAATGCTTTTAAATTATATAAGTCTTAAAATTATAAAAAGATAATAATAAACGTATATTAAAAAATATAATAAAAGTTTATTATATAAAAAAAATCGATTTTCTCGTAATTAACGATATTTAAATTTTAATAAATTTTTTCTCGAACGTATATATCTTAGAGAATAAGTAAGTCTATAAAATTAAGCGTGAATTTTAAGAAGAGATCGCTCGTTATAAGACTCGTTAAATAATACGCGACTTTAAATAACGCAAGAATATAGACTTTAATAAGACTTTCATCTTCGTTATTAAATTTATAAATTATAAAATTATCTTTATTTTAGCGATAGTCTTAAATTAAAAGCTAAAATAAACAAATATTAAAATAATTTTTTATACGATAACGTAAAGAAAACTATCTACGTTACGTAGCTTATTAACTTTAAAGTCGGTAATAAATATAAGATATATAAATTAAAAAAGACGTTATATAATCTAAAATAGTTTCTTAAAGTTTAATATAATATTCTAATAATATATCTTAAGAAGCTAGACTTCGAGTCTATTACGACTAATTACTCGATCTTTAATAACGATATTACTATTATCGCTATCTACGTAAATAATAATCTATTAATTAATTTTAATAAAAAGAAAATCTAAAACATTAAAGATAAGCTTTATAAGCGCTTTGAGATAATCGATTTAGGTCTATATAGCTACTATCTCGATATAATTGTTACTAAAAATTAAATTAATCGAATCTTACGACTCGACTAGATAAGCTATATTTAGAAATTTATTAACGAATATAATATATAAAAAAATAAAAAAATTCTTATCTTAATAAGTATAGAGAAGTATTAAATCGCTAAAGAAGACTTTTAGATAATCGAAGCTTCTCGTATTATCTATGAATTAGCTATTAACTCGCTAATATACGTAATATTAGATATTAGATTAAATATCGTCTATATTATTTTAATAATATCTTAATATAATTTTAATTTAAATAAGTTTTATTAAAAGATTATTAAACGTATCTTTCGATATCTTGTATAAATAATTAATTATTAACTCGTTTTTTAAAAAGATTTAAAATCTTTATTCGAGTACACTAACGCTAATTAGATTAGCGATTAAAATACTTAATATTTTACTTTCGAGTATATTTTTAATATAGATAGCGCTACGATTAGCTAATTATCTAAGCGATAATTTATCGTAGCGCTTTTAATCTATAAAGTCGAGTATATCGATTAAACGTAAGTTATTAAGAAAATTATTTAATTACGTAATCTTCTTAATTAGCTTAACCTTAGCGATTTAATAATTAAAATAATAATAATCTATTACGATAATTAAGATATAATAACTCTAATTAAGAATTCTTAATTTTATACACGTATTAAGTATATCGATATTTAATATTACTACGTGCGAGAGTAAGTTGCTATCGGGAATATCGCTTTAAAATACGTTTTTACTAAAAGATAAGTAATCGACGGGCTTATCAAGACTCTATATAAGAATAAGTTTAATTACTTTCGAGATCTAATTAAGCTAAAATTAATTTTTTAAATCTTATTTTAAAAAAGCTACTATTTAGCTATTATTGTTATTATTATAATTATTTATAATTATTATTACGATTATTAAATTTATAGAGCTCTTTCGAGGGGCTCTAGTCTATATAAGAATTAGCATTTTAAGTATTTCACCCCTATTCGCCGCTATTATTAGTTACTATTATCAAGTTTTATTTTAAAAATAATTCTCGCGTGAAGACCTTATAGTCGATTAGATACAGCTAGGAGAATTTTATTTAATTATTTCATTTCACCTTATATATATTCTTCGATCTCGTAGCTATTAATTTTTAAATATATATTTATTAAACTTAAAAGAAGTTTTTTAAATAATTGTTCTTTAATAAAAAATAAAAAATTTATATCAGATATTAAGACGAATATTAGTATCTTTCCCTTTTTGATATAGTTGTTTTTAATCTTCACATTAATCTATTCTTTTTACTTTAATTATTTATCTTTTATAAAAAAAAGAGGAAGAATCTTCGTACTAATCGTATTTAAGTTTTAAATTCTATTAACTTTGAATCTCGTGTAAGCTACCCTACGTTCAAAAGATCTCTTAGTGGATATTTCGATTTTCACATTAATTACCCGGCTTTTATATTAGTTACCCGACTTTCATAGAGAATAGAAAGTCTACGAGGATGCGCTCGAGGGAGAGTGTTGAAATTCGGGTCACGTGACACGCTAAGGCGTGCCTCATAGTCTCGCTTTTCTAGCTAGTACTCCTTAGCCTATACAACTACTATGTGTTCTACTCTATATTTTAACAAGCTCGAATAAAGATTTACTATTAATATTAGAAAAGTTATTATTAAGAAAAAGAAGAAATAAATTAACTAATATCACTATTAGAAGAAAATATATATATTCGAATTTCTTAAGCTTTTCTTACTAATTAAATATAAAATTTTATTTCGAAACTTTTAAAATTCGCTTCGAAGTGTAAACGAGAGCGATATAACATAATAGTTATAAAAGATAAGGTCTCGATATACGTATTAAAGTATTAGAAAGCGATTTATATATTATTTAATATTATTAAAAAGATTTAATGCGATAACTCTTCGAATCTTAATATAATCGAGTTTTATTAATTATAAATAAAACGTTAGACTACTCGAAACGATATATTAAGAACTCGTAAAAAGATTAAAAAATAAGAATTATATTACTGAAATCACGAGCTTACGTAGAAGAGAATTCAGAAATAAATAAAGCGTATACCTCGATATATTATCGAGATTATTCGTCTTAAGAAAGATAACGAATATAGAAAAGATCGTAAGAAAGATAATATACGATTATATAACTCTATCGAGCGAGCGAATAAGTATATACGTAGCTATATAAAGAACATAAGAATAGAATACGAAGATCGGTATTAAAAGTCCTGGATAGCGCTAAAACTCTTGGCATTCTTGGCATTTCTACAAATTCGATAAATTCTTAAATAGCTTTATTTTTTAGTGATAATGTTTTATATAGTTATCTATATACTCGTTTATTCGCTTAATAAAATTATAGAGTTGTATATTTCCTCTCTTACGACTCTCTCGATACTTATTATTACTTTATAAACGAATAATTTTAATAATATATTTAGATATACGTTTTATTTATCTCTAAATTCTCGCTTATATAAATTTTACTTTTTAGTGATATTTTTAAGTCTCTTTAATCTTCTTTTAAGTTCTTAATATATCTTTTTAAATATTTTAATATTTTATCTAAGATTAATATAACTTAATTATATTAAGAATCAACGAATTATCGTATTAGAGTATTCTAAGAATATTAAGAATTATAAAGATTAATTTCTAATACTTAGAAGTATATATCGAGATCTTATTCTTTATAACTATCATATTAGATCTATTTAATTTATACTTCTAGACGAATTTTAAAAGCTTTAAAATAAGAATATATATTTAATAAGCGTGAGAAATTCGAGAATTCTAGAGATATAGATATTTTTTTAATATCGATATCACGTGATTCTTCTCTTCTTTTTCTTAATAATAACTTTCTTAATCTTCGTAATAAAATTTTACTTAGACTTCTTATTAGAAAGATTATATAAGTCTATACGTTGTATATCGATCTTAAGTTTCTAAGTTAATTTATACTCGAGCTTTAAGACTTTATTAATTCTCGCGAGATTCTCGACGTATATCTTCTTTTTCTTCGCAATTTCAATCTTTTAAATATAATATAAGTCTTTTTTATTATAAAGAAAATACTTTTAAAATATATATTCTATTGGAATTTGACCCCCAATGTTGGTGCAGGGATTATTCCCAGCCTTCTCGCGATAGTCGCTTGACCAGCCACCTAATTTTATATATTAAGTAGAGTCTGCTTTAGGGGTGCATTCAATCAAGCAACTTAACTTCTCGTACCTGATTTTCAATAGATTATAAGCCCGGTTCGCAGGGTATAGAGGCTAAGTCGCTATGATGCTAGCTTTCTATAAAGACTAATTCAGGTACGCAGTTATCGCAAAGAAACCTCGTCGCAAAGAAATCTCGTTATCGCAAAGAAATCTCGTCGTTGCAAAGAATTCTCATCGTAAAGAAATCTTGAAATATTAAGAATAACGTATTACTAAAAAGAAATAAGAATATCTTAAAGAACTATAGATAATTTAGATATAAAGGCAGGGGAGTCTTAGAATAATATATATGTGTGTGTGTATATACGTGTGTGTATACGCGTGTACGTTGATATGTGATATTAGAATAATATATACGTTAGAATAACGAGTAATATCAAGATAATGTGTTGGAATATAATATTAGAATAATGTCAAAATATGAAATAGAACACGTAGTAGTTATATTGACTAAGGAGTACTAGCTAGAAAAGCGAGATTATAAGGCACGCCTTAGCGTGTCACGTAATCTAGTCACGTGACCCCGAATTTCAACACTTCCCCTCGAGCGTATTCTCGTAGACTCTCTACTCTCTATAAAAGTTGAGTAACTAGTATAAAAATCGAAATTTCTACTAGAGAGTCTTTTTTGAACGTAGAATAACTTACACGAGGTTTAGAGCCCCTTTGGCTATTAAATTCGACTTTACATTTTCAAGAATTCTAGTTCATTACGCTAATATCTAAAAATATAAAATTTGAAATAAAGCTAGTAGACTTACAACTTCTATAGAATATATTCACGATTTTATTTAGTGATCTAATTGTAGCTAAATTAGTGAAAGTATAAGGTATCAAAGAATAAGCTTAGGGTTAGGGTTAATTCATTGCTAAAATCATGGCCTGCTGTCTGAATAAAAATTGTTAATTTCTTTATGATCTCAATAAGGCGAGATGAAGTCAAATTAGTATAATTAAATAGCTAGGCTTGAAGATTCCCTAGGGTATACGGTGATATACGAAAGATTATCTAAATAATAGATATATAACCTTAATAAAGAAGCTCTTAAACATAGCTATAATCACTTAGAGTAGAAGTACGACGTGCTTGTTTTTCATAATGAGAGGAATAATACTAAGTAGCAGTGAAAATAGTAGTAACAACGGCCTTCTCAGCTAGCTAACTATTCTTCTTCTTTATTATAGTATCATATATAACTCTATTATAGCCCTGAATTCATGAATATAGATCTTTCTTAGCGTATATTCGCTAGAAAATAAGTTCTCGACCTTGTTTTTAAGAAAATTAGATATATTCTATATATTCGATTCTTAATAATAGGAAATTAACAATTTGTAAGCAATTATTGCTAGAATATAGCTACTAAATATAATACGTGTTTTCATGAGACTAGAATATTAAAAATATGAGCTAAAAATGTGACTGAATTTAATAGTTAAAGAGACCCTTAAAGTTAACGGATTTCAAAACCCAAATGCGGTTAGCGCGAAGAATCCTCCCCCTCTATCTCTTTCTTATCTCTCATGAAATATAGATAGTTGAAGTAAAGACTAAAAAACGACTATATCGAAAAGAGAAAGATATTAATATTCGTTCTAATGTTCTATATAAATATTTTACTTTCTATTAAAAAACGATTATTTAAAAAATTTCTATTAAGTTTAATAAATATATACGAAGAAAATATATAAGAATAAAATAAAATAATCAAATAAAATTCTTTAAGCTATATTTAATCGACTATAAGATCTTCACGCGAGAATCGTTCTAGAAATAAGACTTAATAATAGTAACTAGTAGTAGCGACGAATAGAAATAAAGTACTTAAAACGCTAATTCTTATATAAATTAGGGAATAGCTCTTTTAAAATAAGATTTAGAGAAATAATTTTAATTTAATTAGATTTTAAAAGCGATTATGTTGAAATTCGGGTCACGTGACTAGATCACGTGACACGCTAAGGCGTGCCTTATAATCTCGCTTTACTAGCTAGTACTCCTTAGGCAATATAACTACTATATGTCCTACCTCATATTTTGACAGATTATAAGCCCGGGCTATACCCGACAATGATTTAGCTATATTATAATCTATCGCTATTACTGTGGCTCTTTGATACTTATCGCGATGCTAGACATCGCTATAGCGATTATTTAATAATTTCTTTATTATAAATATTTCTTATCTTAAAATAATTATATAGAATCTAAATAATTATAATTCGCTATTAAATCGAGGGCTAAAGTTTATCGCTTAGCGCTTTCTCGTGACTTTACATCTTAAGATCGATAATATCGAATCTCGCTACGCGATTAATTAAAATTATATATCTATTGAAAATTTTTAAAGTACTATTAATTTCTCTACGTAGAATACGCTAAATAAAGAAAAATACGCTCTTATTTATTATATCGAAATATTAAATTAAGTAATAAGTATATAAACTTTAAAGTCTAAAGTTGATTACGTAATATTTATAATAACGATAAGGAATTAATTTATTTAATTATCGTAAGCGAAGATTAAATTTAAATAAGTTAAGAAGAAAAAGAATAAATAAATCTTAGAGCGAAGACGTTTAATCTTTTTAAATTTTATTAAAAATTAAAATTAAAGATAAATAAATTAAATCTCCTTATTATAAAAATAAGAAAGTCTTTAATATAAATAAGTAATCTCTTAATTAAGAGGAATATAATCAAATAAAAATTAAAAATATATAATTAAAATATATATTATAATTCTTAAATTAAGATAATTAGAATAATAAAGATTAAAATGGTAAGAATAATTAGTGTAACTTAGATAGAGAAAAGTCCTTAAGATCTATAAAGACTAAAAACTCTCTTTCTTATTATTCGTTCATATTATTTATTTTAAAATTAAAATCCTTATATTTTATAAGAATATTATTTTAATAAAGCGCTATTAATTATATTATATTAATTTATTTCTCCGCTCTTTAATAATAAAGATCTCGCTTATATTAAATTAATCTTAAGATTAAAAAGAGAGTTTTTTTATACGCTTAAGATATTTATAAATCTATCGAATAGCGATATCGATAGCGAATATATCTTGGTTACACTTATTAATTTAACTTTTATTTTAGAATAATCTATTTTTAAAGTATTATCGAAGTTAATCTTTAACGCAGATCTCTTTAATTTTTAAGCGAAACTCGATTTATTAATATTATTAACTTTATTAATTTTAAGAACTTTAAGTTTTAATTATATCGACTAAAGAGATTAAGATCTCAATCTTTTTAAGTTATTTTAATAAAATTAATAAACTTAAAAATATCTTTAATTATTAAATATAAAGATAATAATTTAAGAATAAATTAAAGCTTTTAAGTATTTAATAATATATTGCTAAAAATTTTATAATCTTAATTATTATTAGCGACGATATTATTATTATTAAGAAAATTAAGACGTAAAAATAAGCTTATAATAGAATTTATATTATACTTAAATCTCGTTATAAGCGAAACGCTCGCTTTATAATTAAGAATAAAATCAACATTAAAGATATCTAAACGATCCTTAAGAATTTTAAGTTTTAGGATTTTAATATTTTTAACTTTATTTTTAAGAATATAAATAACGTTATTCTCGCGAAATATAATAATAATTCTTAAAATTATATTAAAAGAGTTTAATATTTAATGTTTTAAGATTTATTTTAATAAGAATTAAAAAATTTATTACTTTTACTCGAGCTTAAACTTAGTCTATAACTTATATTACGAATAATATAATTAAACTTATAATATTTTTAATAATAATAACCAGTCGAAATTTAATCTAAATTATATTATTATAAAATTAATTAATATTATTATAAATCTTATAAGCTCTATTATTATCGTTAAAGTATAAGTATTAATCGCGTTAATTAATAATATCTTTACGTATACTCTATAGAGTATAATTACTCTGATCGTTATCGAAGATTATTTCGAAGATAAGATTTAGTCGAGAGCTTATATTAATAAATCTCGCACTTATATTTAAATCTATAAATATTATTATAAAAAGAACTAATATAACGCTTTCGAATATATTATTTTATATTTATATTTAAAATTTAAAGATAATAATAATAAAAAAGATAATAAATATAATTAAGATAATCGTAATAATCGTAAAGTTTATAATAATTATAAAGAAAAGAACTTCTTAGATAAAGATAATAAAAATAAAAATAATTTCTCTTAAAAGTCTATTATCGAAGTCGCTATTATTATAATATATATTAAATTATCGACGATCTATAGCTTCGTGATGTATATCAAGTAATTAAGCTTAGCGATAATTTATTTAATCGCTTAATTTTAAGTTCTTTAAAATCGAATCTCTTAATCTTATTTTAAGACGTTAACGATATTTAAAATAATAATAAAGATCTTAGTAATATTTATAATTATTATATTATCGACGCTATAATTTATCGATTACGTATACTCTTAATATATAATTTAAGATTATTCGATTTTTTATATCTTTATTTTATTTATTAGATTAATTAAAATTAATAAGATTATAGATTTTATTATAATTAAGAAAGTTAAGTATATTTAATTAAAGTATAAGAGATTTAAGAATAAACGTATCTTAATTATTAATAATATTTAATACGTATTAATTAATAAGTTTAATCTAATTTCTTAGAGATAGTTAAAAAATTAAAAAATTATTCTTTTTCTTATATCTAACGAGATCGATATCGAGAAATATAATATTATTTTCAAGCGTTAGCGTAATTAACTTTATACGCTCGATATTAAATAGATATCTTAATATACTTAATAATAATTAATAAACATATTTTCGCTTATAATAAGTTTTTATTTATTATAAGTATTCTTATTATTAATATTAATATCTTAGAGTCTTAAATTAATAAAAAGATCTCGCGAATATAATATAGTTATTATAATTATTTAAGTTATTAGAATATTAAGAAGCTAGCTAAAATATATATTAAGATAAGTTTTATTATCTCACTTTTTAAAGATATTTATGAATTATATAATATTATTAATATAAGAGTGAAAAGATATAAGCGTTACGTCGAATCGAGACGTTAAAAAAACGATCTAATTTATAGTAATATTTAAGATTTATTTTATTCTTTTTATAATAATTATAAATATATAATAACTTTCTTAAAT